>VZSF01002170.1:0-14540 GCA_013398295.1 Chionis minor
AAATAAGTGAACAAAGTGAACTCCAATTTTTTTTGTTAATTGGAATTATTAAAGTATATCTAAATCACTTTTATAACACATAAATTCATTTTACCATAATCTTGTTATATTTATTTTTTTAAATTACACAGCAATACACGTATTTGACAAAATGCAATACAATACATTTATCCCATAGAAACGTGCTTTCACCATTGAGACTATTGTAACATTGGTTGTTAACTCCTGTTTTAGTTTGGAGCATGTGCTTCTGGTTACATATATTTCTTTGCGCTATGACAAATACATTTCACAATACTCCACCAACAGAATAGTGGCAGCAGGCTCAGTCGGCAACACGGCTACTATTACAATAGCCCTATCAAAAAGAAAATTTCACAAATAGCCAGAATTGCAAAGAAAGACTTATGTGTAGTTAAGGCAATCTCTCTAGATACCTTCCAGTCTTCTCTTATGTGCTTTTATAAAGTTCTGGGACATAGGTCAAACTAATTCCCAAAAAATTCTTAGAACTTCCAAAGAAGTATCCTTCTTTTCAGAGCTAAATTTAGTCTGTCTTTCCATATGATAATGTAAAGCATATTGAGTGGGTATCCCAGTAATATGCAAAACTGATAGAAAATACCCCCCAAAAATAGGTAATGGATGTGTATTTGCAGAACACATCTCACAGAGCTCAAGTCTTTGACAAATCTTAGAAGTCATAGAATCATCTATGTTGGAAAGGTCCTTTAAGATCATCGAGACTAACTATTAAATACACAACTTTTCATCTCGAAGTGCTTTTCCATTTGCACATGTAGGAAGGCTCTGCAGAGGGATCTGGACAGGCTGGACTGATGGGCTGAGGCCAATGGGAAGAGGTTTAACAAGGCCAAGTGCCAGGTCCTGCACTTGGGGCACACCAACCCCAGGCAGCGCTACAGACTTGGGGAGGAGCGGCTGAAAACTGCCTGGCGGAAAAGGATCTGGGGGTCCTGGTGGACAGTCGGCTGAACAGGAGCCAGCGTGTGCCCAGGTGGCCAAGAAGGCCAATGGCATCTTGACCTGTACCAGGAACAGTGCGGCCAGCAGGAGCAGGACACTGATAGTGCCCCTGTGCTCAGCACTGGTGAGGCCGCAGCTCGAGTGCTGTGTTCAGTTTTGGGCACCGCGGTATCGGAGAGACATTGAGGGGCTGGAGCGTGTCCAGAGAAGGGCAACGGAGCTGGTGAAGGGTCTGGAGAACAAGTCTCCTGAGGAGCGGCTGAGAGAGTTGGGATTATTCAGCCTGGAGAAGAGAAGGTTGAGGGGAGACCTTCTCACTCTCTACAACTCCCTGAAAGGAGGTTATAGCCAGGTGGGGTCAATCTCTTCTCCCAAGGAACAAGCGATAGGACAAGAGGAAATGGCCTCAAGTTGTGCCAGGGGAGGTTTAGTTTGGATATCAGGAAAAACTTCTTTACCAAAAGGGTTATCAAGCGTTGGAACAGGCTGCCCAGGGAGGTGGTGGAATCGCCGTCCCTGGAGGTATTTAAAAGCCGGGCAGACGTGGTGCTGAGGGACATGGGTTAGGGGTGGTTTTGGCATAGGTTTATGGTTGGACTTGATGATCTTGAAGGTCTCTTTCAACCCAAGTGATTCTATGATTCTATGATTCACACTCTTGCTGTGCCCTCACGCCCCACTCTGTCTATTCAGTTTACACAAAAATGGGTCTCACTGTGTTCAAAAATGGCATCATACCTCAATGCATCATTAGCTATGTAACATTCAATCCAATATTCACGCAAAAAACATGGAAACAAGTCCCCTCATTAAGTGGGTTGCACACCCTCAGAGTGTGATTGGCAGCTGATTTCTATTCATTAGATGACACACAAGGCTATATACTGACTTGGCCATCTCTTCCAAGCACGTGAACTATCAGAGTGCTTGACTAGCACCATGATAAACCGGACTTGAGAAACAGGTTTACAGTTTGTCTGTTGACAAAGGGGCACTGTGGATGTAAGATGAATTAAAAATCCCAGTGCTGCAACAATAGAAGGCTCTGTTGCTATGACATATTTGTTCACCAACAAAGTTGTGGACTGCACCAAATAACAAGTAAAGCAAAAGCAAGTGCTGGGAAAGGCTTCTGGAAACCTGAGTTCATCATTCTCATCAAGGAGAGAGGGACAAGCAGAACGGGCTGGCACAGTGGAGTCATTGCAACCTCCAAAAACGCAGAGATGGGAACACTCTTGACAGAGTTACTGTTTAAGGGCAGAGGAACCGTGGCAGCACAGGGCGAAGCTCACTTAAGCACCTAAACTTGACCCAGCTGCTGGGATGTAAATATGAATCCTCAGAAGGCCTGAATTATCCCTGAACAAGCAGATGCAGATTTAAAATGTACGTGCGCAAAACTGAAACCATCCCAAATGGATTTTTATCCTTCAAAGCAATGAGAGAAATTATAAAAGTTAAAAAAAACCAAAAAAAAACCCCACAAAAGTCAGTCTATGAGGAACGAAGTAGTTGAACAATGTTTCCAAAAGGAAGGACAATAAAATGGTTCTCTCTCTCAAGCCTACAGCGGTTGGAAAGGGTTGAAGAGCATGTGGCAAACACTGCATTTCTAACACTTCCTTTGTTCGTTAATATCCTTGCTGGCAAGGAAGCATTGAGGATGCTATTTCCTACCGAAAATTCCACTGTTCACAACAATAACACAAAGGAACGATGATAACAACAGGTTTCACAATGCAACCATTAACTCTAACACCCACCAGCTACTTCATGAAATACCTAAAACTTTAAGGCGTTTCACACAAGTAAGTTCAGCTGTGCTATTCACGTAACAGAATGCCTATTCCTGTTCATGATATGCCTGAAAAGATGTCATTTCATTAATGGCTGGTTGTACCATCTAATTAATATTCCTAATCCACAAATTATGAGTTGAACACCTCCCTTTAGATGTTTGTTTGTTTTAAAAATAAAATAAATAATTCATTTTTATTTCACTTCAGGGACTTTCACTTAAATGTCTCATTGCAACTTTCAATGGCCTCAAAAATGCCACTGAAAAAATCAGTCTCTTAAAATTAGAGCAATTCAACTGAACTTCTTGGAAAGCTCTTAAACAGAATTTTCCAGGTGCAAGCTATGGAACAACTATGAGTGTACTACAAGTGTGATAGCCCTGGACAAATTTCATTCGCGATAAATTAAAAATTAAAAGCAACATGCAAATAGTTACTCTGCACTTCTGAAAGCATTAAAAGTTCAAATAAATAAGTGAAAACTGCTTTCCACAAATAATCACACTAATTGTCACGCGGTCAGTTACAAGTTTATGTCATTCATCCAACAGTGTTTCACATGTGTACAAAACTAGTTTCATGTAAGTGCTAAGCAATACTCAGTGGCTATGGCTGGTTTAATGACAGCATGGGCCGATAAAAGTGGGCCTATACAATGATAGAGTTGATTTTAAGGACACATTCCATATTATACACTTTTCAGGGGCTTTGGAATAGCTCTCAGATTTAATCTCAAAGACTGAAGGCTTATTAGAGGCTGGAGTGCATTGCGCACATTCCGGCAGTGCATCTTGCAGATTATTTTGCCCAAAAGGAAACCAGTCCAGATCACACCCTTTGAGATGGAACAAAAGTATTTCAGATTTGATGCATGACGTTTACAGTCAACTCTATGAAATACAAGCCTATCACACCCATGTGGACATGAATCAGTGTACTGGAACATGAAACTGAAAGCAGAACTATATTTTTATGACAAACTAGAGATAGACACTTATGAAAGTTTTAGGTATTTTAGTCAGTAACATTCAATAAATACCTCAGTACTGACAGACAGCGATGAAACAAATTAAAACAGATTCACTCAACTCTTGTCAGACTGCAAGTGGGAACACAAATACAGAGGAAGTATTGGTAAGTTTGAGCGATCAGAATGTGCTGGTTAACTGTTAAAAAAAAATCATTACTCATAACACTGAGGCACTGCTGGTGAAGTACAATAATTATGGTGATGCAATTATCGTTGCCTCAAGATTGTCCAACCATCCCCCACGGTAAGGCTTCTGTCACTCCTTCTCATCCAGCCGGCACGTTCCTTCAGTGCTTCTCAGCATGAAAACAGTTAAGTGCAGAAAACATGAAGAGGTTTGAATCATATTATTGAAAAAGAGCATGTGCTTTTTGTACTTCTCTGGATGGAAGTATTAGTTGCTGAATATAGTTTCCTCAGACACCAAATTGGAACAGTATCTCCATCCAGCAACGGTGACATGATTTGCACCAGAGAGAACAGACACTTACAGAACGTGATCTTTAATATTTCTATTAGATTTCTCCATCCTCCTACCTCACCCCATTAAAAGAAAATAAATTCTAGTGAATTTCTGTCATCTGGAGATTTATTAGAAAGTTCTTATAGCTGAAGTGCAATTAATCAGCATCAACTTCATAATAGGATAATTATTATTTTACCTATTTTCTTTCTAAATTGAGAAAGCTAAGCATTATTCACTTGTTAGTCTAGGTTACATTTAGTTACCAACAAGCAAAGGTAAAAGCATTCCAAATACTTTATAGATGACAGTCCTACATTTTCTAAATATAGTTCCATGTTTATTGAATTCCTCTCTTGTATTCCATGGTTTATTCAAATGCAGAGGATTTAATGAAAAANGACATTATTTTGGTACCTACCTGTGGAGAAAATACTTGATCATAGCCAAATTTAAGTGGTCTGAGCATAGAGATGACACTACTCACTGACTAAATTATACAGTACACCGGTAGAAGTAGTGATAATTTGATTCCAAGGCCTGTGGAGCTACAGCAGAAGAGAGACGGCATGACCAGGGTCTTGAAAAACAGTGCACAAATAGAGCTACACTTTTGGAAAGATTTGGCAAAAATTAACTAGGTGTTTGCAGAAATTAGATTAAACCTTTCATTCTGTAGTCTGTACCTCAGAGCGGCAGACTCCGTTGGCACAGATAATAGAAACATAGAATGTTAGGGGTTGAAAGGGACCTCTGGAGATCAGCTGGTCCAACCCCCCTGCCAGAGCAGCTCCACCTACAGCAGGTGGCACAGGATGGCGTCCAGGCGGGTTGGGAATGTCTCCAGAGTCGGAGACTCCACCACCTCTCTGGGCAGCCTGTTCAAGGGCTCTGCCACCCATGGTGGTTTAAAGACTGAAGCTGAGTCTTAGTCACATTGCCAGAAAAGAATACACTGTGATTTCATTTGCTCTCTCTCATAGCACACTAATTGTGGAGAGGCAAACTCCAATAATCTCACAAATATTTATGCATTAATTCAAAAAGGAACTAACAAGGAAGAATAGTGACGGGGACGTTGTTGAGAGAGCATGTTGATTAAAGTAACTTGCGCAAATTCAATGAAGTTGTCAAAGCCAGAACGTGACACATCTGGAGGCCAAACTATGTCTCAACCCACAGTTTTTACCATCTCCACAACTGATGTAAATCCCTGCAATCTGCCTAAGCTTTATTACTTTTGTTGGGTTTAATTCAGCTTCATCATTTGAATGTATATAATAGCAAGCAAAAGCAGCACTTTGAAGATCTGGATTTTTTGATGATACCTGGATACCTTTGATGATACCTCACAGAACCACAGAAGAGTAGAAGTTTGTTCTCAGAATGTAAGGTATCTATACCAGTTAAACAAATACAGAAGTATGTATGTATTGAAGTATGCTGTTACCAATCAAAAATGGCCCTACACGAGCCATACAATAGCTCTTACTTCCAGCCAATATAGACCTGTCGCTTGTCACAAACTAAAGTGTTTTAGGAACACACAAGTTCCTTATTTAAAGTAAACCCACAATATCCCAAAATTAACCACTGCAAAGGTTATTTACTTACATTATTAAAAACTCCAGCCATATTTCTGGCCTGAATATTCCAAGGCAAACTTTTAGTCTTTGAGGTTTTTTGGATATCATGTAATTTCTTGTGGAGGAAGTTTTGGATAGTGGAGTTGCTTATCTCAACAATGCTGTAGATGATTTGTGCATAACTCTTGGAATAAAAAGTATTTTATGAAAAGTATTACTGCTTACACATTGAAGTTATCAGTAACTATTACTTAGGGATCAATGAAGGATTAGGTACCCAAATTTTCTCTCCAGCCTAACACTTACCTTTTGTTCCTCAAGGCTAGTCTTCAACTGGCACTGAACTGCTTCCTTCAGTCACAGGAACAGCAGAAACTGGAAATATTTTACATCCGTCTTCACACCCTGGGAATGTCCATCTGAAAGATGGACAATAATATTTAGTAAATCTTTTTGTGATTGATTGCTTGTACCTTAGTACCTTAGTGAGTTCAAGTTATCCTTTGTCTAAGAATACGATTTTCAAATTTGTAACACACACTTTTAACACGTGTATTACTCTGAACTTCATAGCTTTTTTCAACATTAGTGTCATGGCAGGACCTCTATCCTAAATATTTTATAGTGCAGCAACACTGAATTGGGAAGACTGTTATAGTTAAAAGGGCTAAAGAAAAGACTTGGAATTAAAGTGAAATTATATTATAAAATAACAGTATTACAAGTGAAGCTCACAATATTAATTTTATTTTTTTTTTTTAATTTAGATCNCACTTTTAACACGTGTATTACTCTGAACTTCATAGCTTTTTTCAACATTAGTGTCATGGCAGGACCTCTATCCTAAATATTTTATAGTGCAGCAACACTGAATTGGGAAGACTGTTATAGTTAAAAGGGCTAAAGAAAAGACTTGGAATTAAAGTGAAATTATATTATAAAATAACAGTATTACAAGTGAAGCTCACAATATTAATTTTATTTTTTTTTTTAATTTAGATCAAAAGCAGGAAAATGTGCAGTATATTCATAAAGGCACAAGAAAAGGGAATTTGAAGGTCACAACCATGCCTGGATTGGGAGTACTTTTGGTTCCTGGTGTTCACAGTGTAGTTTGTGTTATTACTCTTCTCCAAAACACCCTATTTAAAGCCATGTAAATTGTCAGGTGCCAGAACTGAGCTGGATGCAGCTGTGTTGTAGAAGAGGATTTGTGCTCTATAAAACACAGCCGCTGAAGTGCTAGTCCCAACAGGGCAACCAACCCTGCCCTCTGTCCAAGGAAATCCACCTCCACAGAGCGCAAACAGAAAAAAATAAACAGCAGGATGCCTAAAACGAAATTGCAGACGTGCAGATGTAACTCCTTCCATAACCAGAAACGCAATAAAGAAATGCATTGTATTTTAGAGAAGAAATTGGTTTGAGTAATGCTGTGCATTACCCTGGGAGTAAGAAGTGGTCCTTCTACTGTAAATGATTCTTCTCTGATAGTTTCATTTAGTCTACAGTTATGTGTATATTGTTATGTCTTTGCCCAGTCTGACAGATTGCCTAGGATTAAAACAATCCCACTGTCGGCCTAGTATTTCTTTCTGCTCTCAGCCTGCTAGAGCTGCTTTTTGGAGAGAGTCACAAAACATCCTGATACTATTCTTAAGGTAAATGTTCCTTGGCCAGTGGAAGAACAATAGACATTCATATAACGTCTGTAAGTTACTAAAAATGCTCTAAGACATGCAAGTCCCATGGGAAGTGCTAATTTAAGGGAATATAATTTGTATTTTACCTATTTTAAATATGTTCAAAGAATATTAAAGTTAAATAGCCAGTGTTTCAGACAGGATTTACATATCAGGGAATGCCAGATGAAAAGTTATTTACCCAAATTTCATTCATGTCTTTATGTCCTTGGCTCCTCAGTCATGCATTATTTTCCACAACATCACCTGGACCTTATGTGGAGCCTTTAGACCACCAAAAAAAATCACTAGTCTTTAAACTACAGATGCAAGGCAAGCTATGGAACAAGAGTGAAATGCAGGTCAGTTCTCATTCTTCTTCCAGATCTGCTGCCTACAGCCTCTATACACCAAGAAGGCTGACCACATTGATTTGGCACATTCATTCTGAAATGCATTATGCTTACATTTAACTCTTGGCTCTTTCATATTAGAAATCAGTATTTTACTCTTCCTGATAAATCCAAATTAGATTGATCCTAGCTGTCTCAGATTCATGCAGTTTTATAAAAGCAAGAAGTTTATTTCAGGGTTACCTCGTTCACATATTTGAGGTTTTACTAGAGTGGGATCAAATGTGACAGGGATGTCATTGGTGTGATAAGACTATGAAATTGGCCTGTTCGACGGCAGCTACTCAGATGTGCTTGCTCCTGCCATTTCGTGTCTTCTTGGACCATCAGGACTTTGGACCATCCAAAAAACTTATCCTAGTTTTAAAAGAAATTTAGAGCCCTCGATGTTCTTTAATTGCTTTTCATTTCTCAAAAAACAAAACAAAACAAAACAAAATTCTGGCTTTATTCTTTCTAAAAGAAGTGGAAATTCACATCCAAGTAGTGCCACCCTTGTGAATTGGTATTGCCTGAGAGACACAAATTCCAGCAGAGAGTACGCATGCTCTTTCCAAACAGAGGTTACTACATAATTTTATTAGATTTTTCTCCAAATCATTCTTGTGCTGAGAATAGACTCAAAGCTAAAAGGGGACTATTTAGTGTGACACAGTTGTCATTACTTTGGTGGTTTTAATTAATGGATATCATCAAATATCATTATCCCTTAATAACTTGATACTGTGGTCCTGGAATCAGCCATCTCAAAGTCCCGACAAGCTGGTGACCACAGTAAATATTTCTTGTCTCCGCTGTCCCTGTGCAGCAGATTCAGAGTTACACAAGTCTTGGGGCTCCAATGATGTCCTGCAGACTCACTGCTCAAATTACTTGGTTCTTCTCTCCCTAAAGCCTGGCTAAAAATGGCTATGTTCAGCCACTGCTTGCAGTCCAAATCACTAGGATGGGAAAACTTTTTCTTGTGTCCACTGTCCCTGAGAAGCAGATTCATAGTTCCACAAGACTTTGGTTTTCAACAACGTCTCACTTCTCAAAACATGAGCATATTCTCTCCCTCCAAGATGGTCCGAAAATGGGTGTCATCCAGTCACTGCCAAAAAGACAAAGGTGCCAGGAGAAGAAAACTGTTTCTTGTCTTTAGTGTCCCTGTGCAGGAAATTCATAGTTACACTGGACTTTGGTTTTCAAAGCCTTACTGCAGGCTCACTTCTCAAAACACTTAGTTCTTCTCTCCCTAGTGTCTGCCTACGACACAGATATCATCAAGACACAGCGTGCAGAGCAAAGGCACCAGGAAAGGAAAACTCTTTCTTGCCTGCACTGTCCCTGTGCACCAGATTCATAGTTACTCAAGACTTTGGTTTTCAGCCCTTTCCTTCTTGCTGATTCTCAAAACACATACTTCACTAGAGCCTGGCTCAGCGATGCCATTTGTCCAGGCACTGCCAACAGATCGAATGTGCCAGGAGGGCAAAGCTGTTTCCTGTCTGCACTGTCCCTTTGCAGCAGATTCAAAGTTGCACAAGACTTGTTGGCTCCAAGGCTTTTCAAAAGCATCAACGAGACAGGCAAGAAAGTTGTATCCACAAAATCTTCAAGGGATTAAGATGGAATTTGAGTACATGGATAAAAACACTTATTAGCACAGCATTAGTCTTGGCGATAAACTTTTTAACAATTATTTTGATTTACTGTTGTTTAAAAAGGCAAATAAACAGCAAGACTGCATTTAATCAAATGATCATCCAAGCAGTGGCCAGACAACAAGATGAACAAAAACCAATTCCAAAGACTCACATTGACATATAATGATTCTCACTAACGTGTAATAGAAATAAATGTTTAAATGTTAGAATGAAAGTATNATGTCCTTGGCTCCTCAGTCATGCATTATTTTCCACAACATCACCTGGACCTTATGTGGAGCCTTTAGACCACCAAAAAAAATCACTAGTCTTTAAACTACAGATGCAAGGCAAGCTATGGAACAAGAGTGAAATGCAGGTCAGTTCTCATTCTTCTTCCAGATCTGCTGCCTACAGCCTCTATACACCAAGAAGGCTGACCACATTGATTTGGCACATTCATTCTGAAATGCATTATGCTTACATTTAACTCTTGGCTCTTTCATATTAGAAATCAGTATTTTACTCTTCCTGATAAATCCAAATTAGATTGATCCTAGCTGTCTCAGATTCATGCAGTTTTATAAAAGCAAGAAGTTTATTTCAGGGTTACCTCGTTCACATATTTGAGGTTTTACTAGAGTGGGATCAAATGTGACAGGGATGTCATTGGTGTGATAAGACTATGAAATTGGCCTGTTCGACGGCAGCTACTCAGATGTGCTTGCTCCTGCCATTTCGTGTCTTCTTGGACCATCAGGACTTTGGACCATCCAAAAAACTTATCCTAGTTTTAAAAGAAATTTAGAGCCCTCGATGTTCTTTAATTGCTTTTCATTTCTCAAAAAACAAAACAAAACAAAACAAAATTCTGGCTTTATTCTTTCTAAAAGAAGTGGAAATTCACATCCAAGTAGTGCCACCCTTGTGAATTGGTATTGCCTGAGAGACACAAATTCCAGCAGAGAGTACGCATGCTCTTTCCAAACAGAGGTTACTACGTAATTTTATTAGATTTTTATCCAAATCATTCTTGTGCTGAGAATAGACTCAAAGCTAAAAGGGGACTATTTAGAGTGACACAGCTGTCATTACTTTGGTGGTTTTAATTAATGGATATCATCAAATATCATTATCCCTTAATAACTTGATACTGTGGTCCTGGAATCAGCCATCTCAAAGTCCCGACAAGCTGGTGACCACAGTAAATATTTCTTGTCTCCGCTGTCCCTGTGCAGCAGATTCAGAGTTACACAAGTCTTGGGGCTCCAATGATGTCCTGCAGACTCACTGCTCAAATTACTTGGTTCTTCTCTCCCTAAAGCCTGGCTAAAAATGGCTATGTTCAGCCACTGCTTGCAGTCCAAATCACTAGGATGGGAAAACTTTTTCTTGTGTCCACTGTCCCTGAGAAGCAGATTCATAGTTCCACAAGACTTTGGTTTTCAACAACGTCTCACTTCTCAAAACATGAGCATATTCTCTCCCTCCAAGATGGTCCGAAAATGGGTGTCATCCAGTCACTGCCAAAAAGACAAAGGTGCCAGGAGAAGAAAACTGTTTCTTGTCTTTAGTGTCCCTGTGCAGGAAATTCATAGTTACACTGGACTTTGGTTTTCAAAGCCTTACTGCAGGCTCACTTCTCAAAACACTTAGTTCTTCTCTCCCTAGTGTCTGCCTACGACACAGATATCATCAAGACACAGCGTGCAGAGCAAAGGCACCAGGAAAGGAAAACTCTTTCTTGCCTGCACTGTCCCTGTGCACCAGATTCATAGTTACTCAAGACTTTGGTTTTCAGCCCTTTCCTTCTTGCTGATTCTCAAAACACATACTTCACTAGAGCCTGGCTCAGCGATGCCATTTGTCCAGGCACTGCCAACAGATCGAATGTGCCAGGAGGGCAAAGCTGTTTCCTGTCTGCACTGTCCCTTTGCAGCAGATTCAAAGTTGCACAAGACTTGTTGGCTCCAAGGCTTTTCAAAAGCATCAACGAGACAGGCAAGAAAGTTGTATCCACAAAATCTTCAAGGGATTAAGATGGAATTTGAGTACATGGATAAAAACACTTATTAGCACAGCATTAGTCTTGGCGATAAACTTTTTAACAATTATTTTGATTTACTGTTGTTTAAAAAGGCAAATAAACAGCAAGACTGCATTTAATCAAATGATCATCCAAGCAGTGGCCAGACAACAAGATGAACAAAAACCAATTCCAAAGACTCACATTGACATATAATGATTCTCACTAACGTGTAATAGAAATAAATGTTTAAATGTTAGAATGAAAGTATTGAAATGGTTTTCAGAGCTTTCAAAGGTGGGGAAATGCTGCAGCTTAAGTTTTACTGAATCTTTCTAGGAATGGCACTCCAGTGTGTAGTAAGAAGACTAGATCTAGGAGCAAATAAATGCAGAAAGTGCGAGGACAAGATGTGAATCCAGAACGAGAAGAGTGAAAGCTGGTAGACATCCATGAAACACACCCTGTTTTAGATAGCACCCAAGACATACTGCTCAGTTGATTGTAGAAATGGTGTCACACCACTGACGGTATGGGCTCCTACTCTTTCTTGTAGTTTTCAATTAAAGCAGCTTGGTTTGCTATCAGACTATTTGAAAGGCTTGTAAAAATCTGTCTGTGCTGGCCTGAACACACCCCGAAGCCCTGACTCTTTAATTTTAGGGAAAAACTGGAAAATAGAACACAGTGCAAATCAGGAACCTTTCCTGACGTACAGACAGATTTTGGAGAAGCCGGATCCTGCTGCTGTACAAATACGTCCTCCAGGCTGAAGAGATATCAAGACAGGACTCTGGGCTGGAATCAAGAGGCATGGGGAGTGGAGCGATCCTGGCATAAAGAGAGAGGAGACCCCATCCTGGAGCAGTCTGAGAAGGGAGCCATGTTGGGCAAAACTCATCTAAGAGCAGATGTATGGGCAGGAAATGCTTACTTCTCCAGAAAGGACATCATTCTGTCATGGAAAGCTGCCCCGTTGAGGGTCCGTGACACCTTGGTTCTGCTTCAGGCTCAGACTGATTTTATAGTTCCAGCGCAGCAGCCTTTTTTCTGTTTTATTTTTCTCTCCTGTGTGATTGTCTGCTTAGTTTCCATTTCCAGTTCATTAATATCCACAAGGATGGTTTCCACATCCTGGATGGCATTCAAAGGTCCCAGTAACACCAGGGAACCTTGATCTCTTCGTTGCCTAATTCACCCTACTTCAACACTGCGAACTGAAACACACGCTGCTGGAGTTGCAAAGTGTTGTAGTTCAAAAGTATACAGCCGGGATAGGCAGAACTTTGACATGAGTTTGGTACGTGCTGGCCTGTGATGCCACCAAAACCTGGGAACAGGTCGATGCTCTTGCCAAGTCTGTACAGTAAGACCCCGCTTCCAGGAGCTTCCAGGTGTTCGTCACAGCTCACGCCCCAGCAAAATAAGACCTGTCTTTACCCACCAAGATTGTATAGCCCTGTCCGGCCTTCCTTCTGCCAAGAAAATAGTCTCTTGCCTTTGTCATTAGCCAAGGGTGAAAGGAAAGTAGGGGACTTCGGTCCTCCCAAAAGTGGACCTGGCCATGGTTACCACTCATCTGAAAGCCATTGTGAGAAGGAACGTGGTGACTAAGACGGAGCTTCCAGACAAACATGCAACTGTGCAAGTCTCTGGCTGCAGGGAGTGCCTGAGCCTGTCCCTGGCACTGGGGACAGCAGAGACAGCACCTGTGTGCGATGTGACCGGGTGAATGATCTGCTCAGCCTGGTGGCAGAGCTGAGAGAGGACGTGGAAAGACTGAGGAGTATCAGAGAGTGTGAGAGGGAGATAAACTGTAGGAGCCACGTGGTGAGGCAAAGGCAGCAGGTAGAGGGCCCACAAGAAGCAGGGGATCCCTGCTCCTCTTGCCACCAGGCAGAAGGAGGGGAACTAAGAGACAGGGGATATTGGAAAGAGGTCCCTGCTCAGGGAGACCCTCCCATATTCCCTCACCTTCGCAGCTGCCTTTATCTAACAGGTATGGAACTTGATGGCCAGGCAAATAAGGAACCAGATGAAGATTGGGGCTAGATACTATAAAAATAAATGAAGATTATTAGGGGACCAGAGCGTCTTTCTTATGAGGAAAGGTTGAGGGACTTGGGTCTCTTCAGCCTGGAGAAAAGAAGACTGAGGGGGATTCTTATCAATGCTTATAAATACTTAAAGGGAGGGGGCCAGTCTTTTTTCAGCAGTGCCCAGTGATAGTACAAGAGGTGACGGGCACAAACTTGATTATAGGAAGTTCTATCTGAACATGAGAAGGAACTTCTTTCCTTTGAGGGTGGCAGAGCACTGGCACAGGCTGCCCAGAGAGGTGGTGGAGTCTCCGACTCTGGAGACATTCCCAACCCGCCTGGATGCCATCCTGTGCCACCTGCTGTAGGTGGAGCTGCTCTGGCAGGGGGGTTGGACCAGATGATCTCCAGAGGGCCCTGCCAACCCTTAACTTTCTGTGATTCTGTGATTCTTCCGGGGGGGGTTGCCTGGGGTAAGGCAGTCAGTCCCATGCGCTAGGGCTGCTTCTGTTCAGAGAAAAAGAAGGGTAATTGCTGTAGGCAATTCCCTTGTGAGGGGAACAGAGGGCTCCATATGCCGACCAGATCCACCCCGCTGGGAAGTCTGTTGCCTCCCTGGGTCCCAGTTTAGGGATATCACTAGGAAACTCCCTGGTCTGGTACAGCTCTCTGGTTGTTATCCACTCCTGGTTGTGCAAGTTGGTAGTGATGAGGTTGCAGACAGAAGTCCAGAAGCGATTTAAAAATACTTCAGGTCACTGGGGCGATTGGTCGAGGGATCAGGAGCACAGGTGGTGTTTTCCTCAATGCCTTCAGTGGCAGGGAAGGGCACTGAGTGGAACAGGAAAACACGCCTGTTAGACATGTGGCTCAGGGGCTGGTGC
>VZSF01002171.1:0-36040 GCA_013398295.1 Chionis minor
CCTGCCGGAACCAGGACAATCACACTGCCTGCTTTGTGGAAGTCTTCCTATAGGATGTGACAGGTAATTGAGACATCAACATAAAATATTAATATTTAAGATGGTACATTCCATTTTCTTAATGTGTTGTAGTTCCACATCTATCTACGTGCAAATATGACACAGATTTACTGGGACACAGCAGTCACCTTGAAGCTGTGCTCAGTAACAGCTGATTAGCATTATCTGTTCCAAATGTAAAACAAGTTCAGCTGCTTTGACCTCATTAGAGGGAGCTGAGAGAGCTTGAGTAATAAATGCTCCTCTAGCTGCTTCCAATAACTTGATTTATATGGAAGAAAGTTTTAATGACACAATCCCTGCCACTAACAGACTGGCAGCCCTTAAGGATGTAGAAGAAAGATTCTGAAAATAATTAGACTTAGCACTAAAATTAAAAAGGAGGCTGAAATAGGAAAATGTTTTTCAATAGCACACTGTCTGCAATACAAGTTTTTTCATCCAATCTATATTCATAGACATTGATACAGAAGTGAGGCTAATATATCCAGAAGTGCGTAATAATCTGTTCCTAAATGGAGATATAGGCACTTGTTTGCTTTTGAATTTGAATGACTAGAGTCTGTGTCCATCAAAAATAATTAACATTTTGGCACACTGTTTATTAGTCTTTTTCAATTACTGAATGTAACAATTTGGGGTGACAAAATGACCAAATGGTCTATGAATCTGAAAGCCTGCTTCAAGTTTGGATCTAAATCAAAAGTAGAGGATATGGTGATTTCAAACTGTGCAATGTTCAGAAACTTGTTTGCTTTATAACAGAGCAAGACAGTAAATTTTTAGTTCAGTCACTTTGCAGAAGATTATAATGCAAAAATACAGATTGTAATTAATCTGTTTCAAATATTTTGTGTTGATAGTTTGGGCCCTTTAAACCTGCTAAGTTATTCTACAACTCAAAACTAACAAACAGCAAAATGACATAAAAGCCTCTTGTAGGCTGGAGTTAGGGAGAAATGGTTACTTCAGATAAGCCAGGCATATTGGCAAATGATGCATAAATTTACAGGCTTGGTCTGTCACTCATCATTTTTCATAGTTTTATCAATATTCAGTGAGTTTTCAAGACTGGCAGGAGCAGAGTAACTTGTATTTTACTATTAGCTAAGGAATACACCAAATGCCAAAAAGCCCATTCTGTAAACCCCTTATTTCAGTCCTTCAAGTGGCATGTGTCATCTGGATAATATGCATTTATCTTTCAGTTTAAAGACCAAAAGCTCCCAGTATGTTTTCACAGTGCTCTGAATTTGAGAGCATGATCCAACTAAGTCTTTTAGCTGCTTTAAGGCCCAATTACTAGTCATGGGAACGAATGAAATCTTCAGATAAAATGACACCATGCTGAGATAATTCAAAAAGAATCAGTCACACTACTTCAGGCTGACACTTTTTTCTTTTTTTCTTGAAGTGTGGTGCTCTGAAAACTGACTGTTTATGAGAAAAAAGCACTTATTTTTCCTTTGCTGGCATGATTCACCTAAAGCTGCAGCTGTGAGTTGCATAATCTTTCTAATATCTCCACAGAGCATCTCCTCACTTCCCAGCTAAGAAAGAGCCGGTCTAGGTAGAAGAAAGGCGTGTTTACACATGGCTGGGAAAGGCTGCATGCCCGGGAAGGGTCTGATACCTCTGACACATTTATGTTCAGCTGAAATCACTCGCAAGGTACTAAATGGACAGTTTGGACTCCTTAAGCCCATAATGTTCCAGAGTTAGATTCTTATATATGAGTTCTTAATGTATTTACTGCTTTGGAAATGGAGGTATGCACTGCCTCTAGCGATACCTTTCCTGTACCCCAATTGTGAATGACCAGGTAGATGAAAGCAGACTTACTGCAAATGGAGAAACTAAGACTGACAAATATATTTGTACTTCCCTAACTGGGATGGGAAAACTGGTTCTGTTTCATTATGCTATTACCTTCAGTCCCCATTTTCTCCTGCTAAATTGCCTGTGTATGTTGTGTGTGTTCCTCAGGTTTTTGTTGAGGGAATCTACTTGCCCAGTGAGTTTTCCTGTAGGTGTCAACATGAGAACAAGCAAACTATCCTAGTCTCTGTAGCCTTAACGAGGGAGGGTAAAGGGACCTCAGTATGTTTTTTGCTTCCTATGTTCTTTTCTGGAATTGAAGACGTTGACCTGTGATGTAAATACAAAAAAGACTGCTAAACAAAGTTAGTTTGTATTCTGGCAGAGGCATAGCAAAAACCAGGTATTGTGGTTTTCCTATACAGATAGAGAAGTGAAGAAAAATGCTACCTCTAAATCTTCCATGTTTTCTTACAAGAAGTTTCTATGTAATTGCATGTCATGGATTGAGTTAAAGGATATACAGCTGTATGATCGACTACATTTGTCTCAGCATGTAGGAAACAACCAAAGCCTACTGTGTGGTTGTCCTGGTTTGAGGTAAAACAGCACCAATTTTGTTCAGTAACTCTGCTTTCTAACTAGGCCTCTTCTAACTGCTGAAATTAACAGCATATTGTGCAGAAAACTGCTCTTAGAGTGATAAGACCCATGTTTATAGCTGATGCCAAGGCATGGTATGCAGAGAGGCCCTTGCTTAGACTTACTGCGATAATGACCAAGGCCAGACACCTTGTTATTTGCCCTGTTGGAGGGTTGGAAGCAAAGAGGTGTAGAGGGGTGGTGTCTGCTCCTCCTCCATCTGTGGGGAGGAGCAGACAGGACAGGTGACCCAAACCTGACCAAACAGTGTATTCCATCCCATCTGCATCATGCTTAGTGTAAAAGCTGAGGGATCAAAGGGTCAGCATCCGGTTTTGTCCATTTTTCTGTAGTTTCGGTCTGTTTTCCATTTTACGGCTTCTGGCTCCTTCTCCAACTTGCTTGGGCTTTTGCTCTTGCTGGGACTCCTGCTTTCCATCTTCAATGGCCGGTGTCTGAGGAGGAGTCCATCGGTTCGTCTGCATTTGATCCCGACCCGTGTGTTCCTGGATCCAGTTCCATTCCGTCGCTGAGTCCAGTCTGGGGCATCCCCCAGTGCCTGCTGGTGATGAGATTGTCATCCTGGGAGCTTGATATGGTTTTGTATATATTTCATTATCTTCTTTTTTGTTATTTTTTCTTTATATTTCATTAAAGTAGTTTAGTTCTTACTAAACTAGCCTCTCTTCTTCTCTCTCTCCTGCTCGGCAGGAGAGAGGGAACATCTGTTGCTCAGCTTGCTTGGGCTGATCTGGCCCAAACTAATGACAGAGGTCATGCAAATTAATGCAAACCAAAAGCTATTGGTGTGTCAGACTGGTGTTGGTTTGTGGTTAAGAGTCAGATTTTGAAAACCTGGAGTTGTTTGGTGAGGCTGCCCAGCGGCATTCCACTCCTAGGGAGGGATTTGGATGATGATCAGTTTGCAGAGAGCCTTGGAGAAGAGCCTGGAGCCCTGCACTGGGGAGCAGCACCTGCAGCAACGCATTGGACATGGATCCGTGCCATCAGGTGCTCCTGCAAGCTGGAGGAGCAAACTGAAGGCTGCTCTACCATTCCACTCGGGGTGGCAGTGAGAGCCCAGCACCTTCTCTCAAAGGTAGGTGACTAAACCTTGTATTCAGGGGCCTGAGCAGAAAACCCTCATTAAAAGCAAGAAAACTGAAGCCAGTGGTAGTGTTGCTCATCTGGAGCACGAGAGTCTTGTGGCTCAAGCATGCGTCCAGGCAACGTGTATCCAAGATGCGACTCCCTTCCCAGCCTTCCCATTTCCCAGCTTGTGGAAAAAGGTGTACAGTTTATTGCAAATGGGGAGAAGATATTTTTCTTTCTGGTCAAGCTGTGTCCCTCTTAAAGATTGGCTTCCAGGCAAGGGATGAGGAGCACAGGGTGCTCTGCAGAGCTGTTTGTGCATTGGATCTTTCATAGCTAATGGCTTAAATCCATTTTTAAGTACTATTATTATCATGGGACTTCATTTGTTTTTTTCTTTTAGTTCACCCTAAAACTTAATTCCCCCTGAAGTGCAGCGAGGGGACACAAACTTTATGTATCTTCATGAATAATCTGAAATATTTCAATCAAAATTTCGTAATTTATATAAGGATTTAGGCACTTGGAGTGGGGGATTGATGACTTGTATCCAAAAAAGTGACTTTTCAGAAGTGTCATTTGCTTAGAAGTTGAGATACAAAAATATTAGACCTAAATGTTTGCATTCCTACAGTACAAAAATTGCAAAGCCATCGTTGCCTTTTAAGCCATGTCAAGGCACATGCTACACTTTTGTTGAAAGACTTTTGACATATGAGAAACTTCCCTGCTTGAGAAGACTATAATGAAGAAAGAAAACCAAAAAAACTTGTCTGTAGGGAAAGTATTTTAAGTTTAAACCCTCCTGGAATGAGTAGGGAACTATTTTCTACAGAAGTTGTAATTAAGTTTATAGCACCTCTGCCAAAGAGCCTGATCCACTAGTCACAGATCCACTTCAGTTGCTAGGAGGCTCAGAGACCTTCTGTGGGTATTTAATAAGATCTCCTGATATGAATTAGTTTTCTAACCAGAGGTGCCAGTCTTGCAATTATCTGCCTCTCTGTTTTTGCTGAGACATTATTGCATCTTTTACAAAATGGCCCGTTGATGGTACGGCTTGTACAGTGCCTGACGGGTGCGGAGCCTCTGCTTAATGAGCATCTGCTCTGGGCTCTTCAAGCATGTGCTTTACCCTTCGCGTGGTCAGTGGCACTTTGATAGAAGAGACGCGCTATGAAATATCTCCTTAAAGAGGTCTCAATCACAAAGACCTCGCAATGGTAACATCTGTTGCTGTGAGATGCACCAGTATTTTCTGTGTATATATATATTTTATACATGTGTATATATATTAATATATGTATAAACAGTGGGGTCCTTTTTTTTTAAAGCTATTTAAGAGCTATTTATGTTTGTCAAGAGACAAACCTCTCTGCTTGCTTTGGCCTTCTCCCAACTTCAGTGACAGGAGGGCTGCAATGGAAAAATACTCATAAGCCTTTCTTCAGAGGCTGCCAGTCCTGGGACACCCAGCCCAGATGCAGAAGGCGGTGAAGTGTCAAACTGAGCTAACTTGGTGGGGCTCCAGACGTGTGCCTTGAAGGGACACCATGCACACCACCACCTTGGTGACTTGTGCCCTGCCAATTCCTGGACCTCACAGAAAGTTGGGAGGAGGCAGTGCGGAGAGCTGCATAAACAACGTGCTGCGTGGTTACAATCAGCTTCACCCTGTGAACTCATGAAGCCAGCCTCCAATGTCAATTTGGGAATGACTGAGTTGCCAGCTGGATGAAAAGCTCACCTGCATGAAGAGCATTCATCACCCCTGAGGGAAGGCTGCTGTTATTTGGCTGAGCAAAGCTGCCTGAAGGATATCAAGATGGGAACAACCTCTTGCCACTGCTTCCGTGTGATTAATAACTGAAAACACTGTTGCTTAATCATTAAGCAAAATGAATTTACAATCTTGCTCTGGGGAAAAATAGGACAGTATCCTATCTTAGCTTTCATTGCAGTGTACTGGAAAAGGTGCTGGACAAGAACTTGTTTGTTCCTCTCCAGGGTGTATCCTGTAAAGCCTGCGTGCCTGGGGACCTGCATGCAGAGCTTGCTGAATTAGCCACTAGGCAGAGAGGTGGCTTCGTGTTACTGCTCTTCCTCTACAGAGTACCTCCAGTCCTTGTGGCCCTGCTCCTGGGAGGTGCTGAGCATCGCTGCTCCATACAGAGGACAATCCGTGGCCACCAAACTTCGTGACACACTGTGCGACCTCTTGTCTGGGTAAGGGTGTCTGTTCTAAATTACTCTCCTTCTACTGACATACCCAGGTGTGATTATCAATGTTCAGGTAGCAAACACTAACTCAAGGTCTTGGGGGTCTTTACCTGTCTACCAGTGCAGCCTTGCTCCACTCTCTGGCAAGTTCTTTCAGCAGGCAATATTGTGTAATTTGTGGTCTTGGGTTTGGCATCAGTTATGATTACCTTGAAAGAGGATGGCTGGGAAACGCTCTTCAAGCTGCAGTGGGAAGGAATGAGGAGGTGGAAGGGCTTGTTGCCACACAGGGAGCAGAAGTAGGAATCCTTGTAGGGGAGAGAGACTTTAGGAATTGTGTGAAGGGGCCTCTTTAAGTTATTCTTGTTTGTACCATCACTTTGTAACCAGCTGTGGCTGCTGTGCTGATGTAGTAATAAACACAAAATAGAAGACCATCTCTGTCCTGGAGAGCTTACATTTTCAAAGGACAAGAGAAACAGAGATAGTGATGCTTCTTTTCCCCTTTATCCTATTGTTTCAGTTCTGCTTTTATTTTCCTGTATTTAATCTATTTCCTCTTGCTTACTTACTGTATTCCAAAGAGTTGTCGTCCATGCCAGCACGCAGTCAAACTATTCAAACTGGTTCTTTAATTTCTTGTAGTTAAGCTACCATCAAAGAGTGTTTTTATTAAGGAGATAAAGCTGCCTGCGTTTAAAAATGCTTCTAAACAATGTTGGTAATGTTTATGATAGTCCATAAATGGAATAATGACCATAAACCCAAATCTCTTACACTGTGGACTCTAAACTTCGTTCCAAGTTATAGGTTATAAAATAAGGAACAATTAGCAATGAAATAAGCTGCAAAGTAATAATCACTCTTTTTTTTACAATAGTATAGTTTCTCAGTAGTATAAGGTGATAAATAAGCAAGTAGTTGAACGACTAAATTTAGTAGACCTATTTCTAATCTCACTTATACTATTGTAATTCAAGAGTAACTCCATTGTGAAACATTTGAAGTCAGGATAAAGGAAGGCAGGATTTATGTAAAAATAGAATTATTTTAAATAAATGCAAATAAACATTTATTCCTCCCCAACCTCTATATTTCACTTGCAAATGTGCTTTTAATATATTAATCAAATGAAGAATAAGTACTTAAAAGAAGAACAGGTCTTTGTAAGGTTCTAAGGCAGGGCTTTGACTTTCCTTTGAAGACTGCTGCTTGCTACTGAATCTGATCATGTGAATAGCAGTTCTTTCAAAATGGACAGAGGACCATAAGGATAGAAACTTGTACGCGCACGTAAGCACCTAAATTTTTTTCAGAGGCCCTCTTATATGGAAGAACTGGCAGCAAGAAGATGGCAAGGCTATCCACATCTAAGTGAGTACAACACACTTAGATGTGGACCTCAAATGCAATCCCAGCAAGTCAGAATATAGTAAATATTCTTCATGTATACTCTAATTTTGGTGCTTGCTGTGTTTTAAGGGCATTACGAGCTAGATTAGTAGCTCAGCCTTATGTACTAGTGTGTGCAGTTTGGTACTTAGCTGTACCTCCCACAGTTCTTTCCTATTAACCTTTTTGCTATGAAAAGAGCAAAAGGCAGTACAGCTGTTTCCAGGAAGGAGCTTTTTTTTACCAGTGTTTATCTGATTGCAAACCAATAAGCAGTCAAGCTCAGAAAATTTTCTTAGGTAAATAGTAAATTACTTCTCAGTAGGCACTATGAAATACTACTTTCTGTCAGAAATTCTCCTCCTTAATAGGAATGTATCTTTTCTTTTCTGGTTTTCAAATCAAAGCAACAAACAAAAGCCACTTCTGTTCTGCAAGTCCTCCAAAATACTGTTGTAAAGCAACAATGCTCATCAGCAATGCTCAAGTGTTTTCTGACATTGGGATTCCTGCTAGGATCCAGGACTTCCAGGGAGAAAAAGAGTAATAGGGGATGGGAAAATTTCTCATGGCTTGGTGTGGTAGTGATTGGGATATCCTGCTTAGATATCCTCCTGATTAGATGATAGAGAAGCAGATGTAAGCATCTAAACCAAAAATTAAACTTTAACTTAAAAGTAACACTTCAGAACTTATCAGTGGACTGAGATAAAATGTTTGTGCTCTGCAGGTGGAAGAGGAAATCTTTCCAGTTCAAGCTCTCATCACCAGCCATAAGCCCAGGTGCAAAACAGGAACACGAAGAGGTAAGGACTTTCTGTTCTCATACCACCTGTGTAATACAGCCAAGCAGAGCTAACAAAAAGGGTCCCATTTGCTTTTTTCCTCTAAGGTTTGAGCAAGAAGGGCAGGGCCAGTCATTGCCATTCATGGAAATGTCCTTAAGGCTGCTCATATTGCAACACTTCGTAAGAGCTGGCTGCTGGAAATGGCACCGGCCACTGCAGTGTCACCTGCCAGCAACTGCCAGATTGTACCCATGCTTTTGGTCGAAATTTTCATTGCTGTTAACATGGTTAACTGGATTTAATGCCATTTCTTTAGCCGTCTTCAAAGGCAGCAAGGCTTTGTGAGTGGGCGTTCATCCCCCTGCATGTGTCTGGATCTCTGCAGCTCCTGGGCATTCCAACGGCAGTGCCTGCATGTGGTGTTGGAGAACGGCCAAGTAAATCTTCCTCCTCCTCTTCCTCCAAGGGTCTCACCTAGTCAGCTGGAGAGGTGATTGAGGCTTGATTGCCTGCTTCCACCAAAGGCAGGCCACTTATCAGTGAATGTTGTTAAAGGAAGTTAATGGAGATAATGGGGTTGTTATTTATCTTCCTTGGTGGTGATTGCTTAAGAGGGCACATTCCTTTCAATGGAGTCCACCATTGGTTTGTTAAATTAGCTCCTACTGCAATACTGTTATGGTTTGAGAGAACCCATAACAATTTATTGTTGTTCAGACAATTACTCTCACCTGATGACCCTCCCCTACCCAGGAAGGGGAATCTGGAAGAAAACAAGGAAACTGTGGGGTTGAAAGATGAAGAGATTTAATAGGATAGAACTAGATAATTAACAGTATTAACACTAAAGAATCCATATCCCATTACCCATATATACTATATAAGGATTATAGTCAGCCAACTGTATCAGTAGGAAGCTGTGCACTCCCAGCAGTGGACAGTAAATGTCAGACACTGGGAGTGCTACAGCTTTGGGAGGAAAAGGAGGCCTCAGGGGTCTGGCACCAGGGCAAGGAGTCTTCTGGATAGCCACTATCAAGGGGGAGTGAACTTTGCAGAAATCCTTCTAATTTATATTGAATGTGAGGTTCATGGTATGAAATAATCCTGTTGGCCAGCTTGGGTCAAGTGCCTGAGTCTCGCTCCTCCTCATCCCTGCACCTGGCGAGCTCAAAAACACTGAGACCTTGAAACCCACACACCACAGCTGGCTATAAAGTAAATATCTTCACAAATTCAGACACTAGAGTCTTCCAAAAATACAGCTTTCCCAAGCATTTGAAGAGAAATCAGTCCTGTGTCACTCAAACCAGGACTAATATGTATCTTTATCATCTTTCATGGCAAATATTCTTTATATTATCTACAAAGTAGGCAACTTCTGACCTTGTTTTTCTTTGTGTTAGTTGCAAAATGTTCAATTTTCATTGACATGCCTTCCCTCCATGCACATACCTCAAATGCTGCATCTCAAGGAGGAAAGCACATGAGGCATGTGCTTCAGGAACAGAGAGGAGGGCAGCAAAGCATGTTCAGAAGCTGCTTCCCAAATGTTTGTAAGTTTAGTTGATATTTTATCAAGGAGTCATTTTAGTTAAAAAATCAACTTGGATTTCTTGTTAAGTCACCCCTCAAGAACACTAAGTTTTCTTTTAACAGTACTTAACGAGATGGGAGGAAGTAAGACAAAACGTTCTTACTACTAAGGAATGAAGGAAGAGAAACTGCATGACTATCATGCATTATTTCTAAAAATAGTCATACTACATTTTTCTATAAAGCAGCAACTGCTCTTTAAAATGAGATCAAATAAAATACACTTGAAATTGAACATTGAAGTCTTTTGATATTTTGTTCCCCCCAAGCTTTATCATCCTTTAAAATCATTTTTCCCTTCCTTGTAACAGTGAGCTATTTTAGCCTTGCCTGAAATCCTTCTACTGTTTTATTAAACAGACTCCCTTTTTTACACAAGCTTTCCCAGTTGTGATGCAAGTGCTTTCTAGCGGCATTGTCTGTGTATCAGCAGTACATTAACATGAAGTTCCATATGCTTCTGCCCTCTCTCCCTCAAGTACGGCACAACATAGTTTCCACCTAATATCTTGTTTGAATTACCAGTATTTAGTGCACTCTGCTACTCTGGAGGACTGCGTAAGTATCTCCTTACAGTCATTTTCCCCTTTGCCACTGTTCGTGCTTACTTTTGTTTATGAAAGCAGCTATTTTGATGATGATCTATAAGCTTTTACTGAAGTCTGTCTCCACTTTGAAAATATCACAAATTATTTCAAATATTCCTAGGATGCTTTGCTTGTTTGAATGTTGTCGTTTTTTTTCCTCCACAGCATTTTGGTTTTTTCCTTTCATTTTCTTAAACAGTTAAAAGCTAATGAAACATGACTTAAAGACATGTCTCTTATCTGCATGTTTCCAGGTCATTTGCATGTAATGCAGGTAAAAAGAGGAAGATATGATCACCACAGCACACATCCCCTGTATACGCAGTCCTTTCGTGATTGTGACCTTCACATAATATTAAGAGATATGTGTTTCTTTAAGTCACTGTAAGATGCCAACTATATATACTCATTCTTTTTAGAGTGAAAATGCATAGAATTCAGCAAAATTTTATTTGAATATTTGAACAGGTAGAGGGAAAATCAAATATAATGGATACACTGACACTTATCCATTGCATGAGCTTGGTTACTCTAGCAGCTGTGTTCTGACCTGTGTTATGATCCTGCTTCTTTAAGTGTGGCACACCCAAAAGGTGGGGTTGTTTTTGTTTTTTGTAAATAACTGAACCTGGTGAAGCCTGTCTGGTTTTCTCTGGTATGGTTACATGAGGGCACATTCAGTGGCCTCTGTTGCAAATGTTTTCCAAATCGAGGTTTGGAAATGGTAAGGTAGAAAGAATGAGTGAAATAGGTGTGAAACTGAGGCATCTAGCAGGCTTTGTAGTAAATGAAGGTAACAGCCCTAAAGTCTCCCCAGATGAACATCTGATTAAAATCCTCACATGCTGGGATCTCTTGACCTGTCTGTTGGCAAAGAAAAGTCTAGGATTTATTCCAGTTTTGGATGAATGACCACACTGTAAAATGCCTGCTCTTATCACTCTCTTCTGGGAGTGCAGTGCCTTGCACTTTTTTCGAAGCCCCTCACAAATGTACCCATTGTGGGGGGCGTCCTGTCCTCACCCTGTGTAGGAAGAAGCTCCCCTTGGCAAGACCTAGCTTGGAGGTGGAAGATGCTTTGTCTGTAATAAGGACCAGCCTGAGAGTAAACTTTGCTCTCCTGGGACCTGTTGCTGGCTAAAACAAGACCCAGCAACGTCACGCAAGCAGAGCCATTGCCTGGTCCCCCAAAAGCAAACAGCAACAAAAAGAGAAGCAAACAGTATAAATGGCTTCTGTGCTCAGCTTTTACCTAATACTGATCATCTCCCTATATCGTGGGCCCCTTTCAGACATGACCTGCAGTGTCTCAGCCCAGATGTCCTATGTCTACCCAGGCACTGCCCCAGCAAGCACCATCATCTCACCTTTGTCAGGAAACTCCCCCAACTCATCGGGGAACAGTTACCACCACCCCAGCCTGGGACTCCCGGTCTTGTCTGCCCTGTGCAGCCTGGGAAGCCCTCCTGACCATGTCTGTGACTGCACTCCTGCGTGCCATCACCCTGCCTAAAATGGACCTCAGTTGCCAAGCATTTGCAGCCACTCACAGAGTCCCAGGTTTGAAGAAAGAGCAGACTGGGGATTTTAAGTTTGGGGTGCTTGTTGCAAACCTCCCATTGTTAAGCCTTATTTGCTGAAGCGCTAGCGAAAGATGACTATCACCTAAGCTACCGAACCCCAAAAACCTCATTCTCCAGCACATCTTTGCTGTTAAATCCCAGAAGCTGCTTTGTCTCTTCTGAAATGCCCTGATTTTTTTTTTTCATGCTTGCTTCAAAAATTCCTGTAATGTAGTCCCTTTTGGTTTAGGCCAAGCTGCTGTTGCTGTGACTGGTGATGGGAGTATATAAAGGGGACAGTTGATTAGATCCACCTCTTGGAGGTACGGTTTACCTTTTTAACAATGCGAGAAGAAAATAGTACTTTGATCATCATTTTAAGTGTGTTTGGTTTTTTCCCCCCAGATAATATTAGCATTTAAATAATATGCCTATGTTTAATCTCTCTGTTTTAAAAATCTCACCCAAATTTGGATTTTCTTGCCTCAGTTAAGTCATCTCCACAGCAGCACTTTGCAGCTCACTGTCCTGCAAAATTGGCATTTGGTCTCTTTCAATACCAGTGTTTCCAGTACCAACAGATGTCAGGAACTGGACACAGGGGACTACATCTAGTGTCACAGGCCTTCTGAAAGCTTTACTTCAGAGAGTGACCTGTGTCACAGGCAATGTGGATGCAGTCTTGCTTGCAAGGGAAGGTTGGAAAGGTTGGAAAATGGGGCCCATCCTTCATACAGTTGGGATCTCCAGCCGAAATGAACGTTTCCTCCCTCTGTTCATCCACGCTTGGGTTTTCAATCTTTCTGCTCTGTCAGAGAAACATAATTGAAATTATTAATATTACCATAGCCTATCACCTTAGCAATGCATCAAAGTTAAGGAATTATGGATGGACTGACAACTGCATGTTTTGTCACCAGTATAGAATATTTTTAGAATCAAAATGTTGGGTTTTGACCTTGGAGTCCATCCTGTTGCACAGCCCGATAGAGCAGCTATTCTGAATTTAGCCCAGCCAAGTATTTAGCCATCCAAGTAGTACTATGCTAACACCAATTCAAGAAACTACAGCAGGGATTTCAAGAAAACAGGAAGAGAAAACTGCAGAAAGGAAGAAAAACGCTTTTTGAAATCTTATAGTTTTTAAATCTTTACTCATCTTGGCAAACGCAAGAGGGCAGAGAGGTTTGCAAGTACTAAATGACTTCTGAAACACTTGATAAGCACAGTATTGACACTGTTCTTATTCAGCCTCAAAAGCTATTTGTTGTCCAATAGTCTCCGGTGTCAGGATTGTTCTCCCTTATTTCTGCGAAATATGCAGTGTGTGTCAGTGAATCCATTCTTCTCCCTCCTTCTGGAAATGAAGGAGAAGTTAAGTCTCTTAGGCCATTGCTGTGTGGTGGTGTTTGTTGGTCTTCCCTTGGGGTTGTCTTCCCAGAACGTATAATTTGATGTTTATGCATTGAAAAATGATCCAATAAATGTTTCTTTAGAAAATGCTTCCCTTAATTCACTTATGAAGCAGAAATTATGAAGCTGTTTAGTCCTTGGTCACTTGTTCACTTTCTTCCAGAAACTTGACCATGAGTTAACTGCAGATTTTATGTGATGAAATAATTCAGGTCTACTTTCTGCTGGCTTGAAGGACTTAAACAGGCTTAGCACTTTTGCAGCTGCCTATGCTTTCTAGCACCAAAAAGAAGTGCATATTGCAGGATGTCACTAACATCTTGAATTTTATCCTTAACTTTCAGATAGTATCCAGCTCAGCCTTTCACTGCTTTTTAAGGCAGGAATGTCGTCCTCATTCTCTTCAGTGTTGGAGATGGAGATCTTCCAGTACATTGATGCACATCAAAGTGATTTCATCGAGGTAAGAACTATATTGCAGTGAAATGACTGGAGTACAGAACCAGTGACACAGAGTCCTGTGCTCTATATGCAAGATGAGTGTTTCCCAATAGGGTAACGAGCAGGGTTCCAGGTCTGGCATCAGGCGCTGCCACATGGGCTTCAAAAACCAAAGTTGCAAAGGGAGAGTCTGTGCTGGGCACCCTCTGGGCAGAAGAGGGATTTACACAGGCATCCATAGACCAGGTGGCTGTGGGCAACCTTCAACTGTGCCCAGAGAGAGGCTCCTCGGAGCCAAAATGCACCCACTTGAGAGAACTGGCAAATCTTTAACAGTTAAGACAAAAAATACAGCATCTATGACATGGCTGTGATGGGGTGGGAACGAAACCATCTTCCATTGTGGCACTTCTGGTGTTCAAAGGCCAAATACTGCAGCATCCTGGGTGGTTTAACTGCACCTCTTCCCTTTTTGAGCAGGATCTTAAGGAATGGGTGTCTGTGGAAAGCGATTCTGTTCAACCACATCTGAGGAAAGAAGTAATGCGGATGATGGCATTGGCAGCAGACAAACTTTCAGCGCTGGGAGCCACCGTTAATTTAGTAAACCTGGGGTCGCATCAGGTGCTTGTCTGATTCTTGCATTTAAAACATATTTGCAGGTGTGGCTTACCTATTATATTCAGTGCTACGTATATGCATATGTATGTTATGACTTATATTTTTGGTAGCTCGATAACAATTTCTCAGTAGTCCCATAGCTGTGTGATACCTGCTGAAATCAGTCCCTCCTCAGACTGTCTAAGAACAGACTTGGGAGACCACACAGGCAATACAAATGCAAACAGATGTTCTGTGCATAGTAGGGACAGTTTGCTCTTTACTGGAAGGAAGCCATTTGTAAAAGTGAAATGTCTGAGTTTTTTACTAGGGCTCACTTTTACATTCTTCTAAGTAATGAAGCATGATAATTAATGCACAAAATCATAGAGTGGTTTAGGTTGGAGGGGACCTTAAAGATCGCCTAGTTCCAACCCCCCTGCCATGGGCAAGGACACCTCCCACTAGACCCTATTGCTCAAAGCCCCATCCAACCTGGCCTTGAACATTTCCAGGGATGGGGCATCCACAGCTTGCCTGGGCAACCTGTGCCAGTGCCTCACCACCCTCAGAGTGGAAAAACATCTTCCTAATATCCGATCTAAATCTACCCTTTTCCAGCCTGAAGCCATTACCCCTTGTCCTGGCATCAGTTCATCACCAAAGTCTCCGTAGGAGGGAGGTAGCTTTTACAAGCAAAGTGTTGCCAAACGGAAAGGGTTGGCTGTCTGGAGCATTATCTCTGGTTTCGTGAGCTTCTGACAAATGCTCCAAGCCATTTTCTTGATGATAATTGGAAAGCAACAGGCAAGAGCTAATCTCTGGGACAACTTTGCCTCCAGTTTACTTACCTTCCTGTAGCTGGGGGTCTTTCTCCTGTGTTAGGCTGTTGGATTTCTATTCTAACAGGAATTCAAAATCTCTCTAATAGTGATTCCCTTTTCCTCCCGCTGAGGCTTTTGGGGAAGATTGTGTCTTAGCACAAGGAACTTGCAGAACAGCAATATACTTTAATACTTCAGATTGTCATTTAATAGTTGTAATGAATGCATTTAAAATTAAAACCTTAGCACTCACTTGGCATGCTGTTATGACTGCCAAAATATGTAGCAACAGTCTGTGTCAATACCAGCAGCGAATGGATTACCTGTTGTTGGACCAGAGATACTTTTCTCAGCCTCGGACCAAAATATTATTTCACAAAATGGGTTCTTCCTTTGGCTGGACAAGCAGCTACGCTTTTGTGTTGTAACAGACAGATACAGATTGGTACTGTTGGTGAATACAAGGGAGTTCACGCACTTCTCCACTTCCTATTTCTTTCTCCTGTGAGATACCTAGCCTCTGGCCAATGTGGAGATCTGTTCTGCACAGCGGTAAGTCACAGCATTAGTTTAGAGCCTTAAACCTGTTTAGAAAACAGTCTAAAATAGCTGCTGTGGCCTCCTGCCAGCAAAACTTTTTGTTTCTGTATTTGAAGTTACAGGCTTCCTGTGATCTGTCCGTGGCAACATAAAACCCCAAAATTAACTTGTGTGGCTTTTGACTATTTCAGTGTTAAAACATATGCTTTTGTCACTCCGGAACACAGTCAGTTTGCTGCCTCTAGTGCTGGGAAGTAAGAGTTTAGTAATGACAGCATCTATGACAGTAAAATGTTAGAGCTCCATGAAGTCTCGGCAGAACCTAAACAGGTGGGGTGAAAGATCTTAATTTCTCTGAGTAGGTTAGAGCTGGATTCAAAGTCAGATTTGTGGACCTGAACAAATCAGAGCCAACTGAATATGTAGAAGTATTTTAAATACTGAGAATTCAAGGGGTTTTTTTTTACATAACCCTTGTGAGTTTTCAAAGGTTTTTCTTTTGTTGTGTGTGGGGTTTTTTAAACATTTCTCCACAGTTGCCTGATGGCCAAGACCTCCCACTGCCTCCTGTGATTCTTGGGGAACTGGGGAAGGACCTGCAAAAACCCACTGTATGTTTCTATGGTCATGTAGATGTGCAGCCTGCCAAAAAGGAAGATGGCTGGAAAACTGACCCTTATGCACTGACAGAAATCAATGGTGTGTATCTGGTCATAATTTTCATATTGTTATTTGAATACATGACTTTGAGATTCTGAGTAGCCAAGGTTCCTTGGATGTTTAGCAACAGTATGAGGACTTCTCCCGTGGAAATCTGTGGGACAAATCCAGTGGCTCTGAGTCTTGATGACCATGCTCTGTGTAGTGAGACCCAACAGTGATTGCTTAATATTTCATAGACTCATAAAATGGTTTAGGTTGGAAGGGACCTTAAAGATCATCTAGTTCCAACCCCCTTGACATGGGCAGGGACACCTCCCACCAGATCTGGTTGCTCAAAGCCCCATCCAGCCTGGCCTTGAACACTTCCAGGGATGGGGCATCCACAACTTCCCTGGGCAACCTGTTCCAGTCCCTCACCACCCTCAGAGTGAAAAATTTCTTCCTGATTTGGTGTGGAAGAGCCACATGAGGTTAATTCTGCTCTATAGAGTGTTCAATAGAGAATCCCTTTCTTGAAAATTCTTGTTGGGTTGTTGGATCACCCATCATCCTCCCTCACACTTGCTGTTCTTGCTTCATAATCCTTTAGTACTTCCACTTCTCATGGAGGAGCCTAAGCAGAATTAGTGGTGGAAGAAAGAGAGGTCCTCTCACCCCTCTGCAATGTACTCATCCTTCTACCACAGCCAGCTGAGCAGCAAAAGCTCCATTCACTTGAAGGATGAAAATTAAGGATGAGCATCAGCAGGAAATAAGACCAAGAACCCAGAAATCCTGATTCCCAGGCCTGTCCTATAGCCATTAAATCACCCTTTCCCATCTATTGGGACCAGTTCCAAATACCCTTACTAGGGTGTGACTCTTCTGCCTCCAGTAGGGATTACCACAGATAAATCTGGGAGTGGCAATCCACAGATTTGTCTGTACACAAAACTGAAATCTGTTCCTGCATATAACTGCACAGCTAAATGCTTTAAAAAAATCAAAAATTATGTGCCCTAGACTCAGTGTCATACTGTTACTGGGATATTTATCTGTGGAGTGTTTTGCTGCTTATCTGGGCTGTCTGATGTGTGCAGAAGCTGCGTATTGTGCAAACTCTCCAGGCATGTCTGGTGTGAACAAACAGCTCCTAGGAACAAAAGTGAAGCTCAGAAACTGGCACATAGCAGAAAACACAATATGACATATATAAAAGGGGGGAAAAAAAATACCAGTTCACTCAGAAACACCCATTACCTTATTTAAAACATGTCAATGAAATCCTGATTCTTTTGACACCTTCCTTGACACACCACTATAGCTTCTGTGGCAACAGGAATTTGCTGATTACATTGAAGTGATGCGAGACATTTCAAAGATTGCTAAAAAATGTTGTTTTATTTTTTCAGGAAATCTCTATGGGCGTGGAGCAACAGATAATAAAGGACCTGTCTTAGCCTGGATAAATGCAGTGGAAACATTTGGAGCCTTAAAATTAGTAGGTATTAATGAGGAATTATTATTATTGTTGTTTTATATCTCTCTGGAGGGATGCATTTACCTTTCTGTGAATTAGATATGTCCCTGGACCAAGAGACTATATGCATTTCGAAATATTAGCTTATTTCTAATGCTATATCCAGGGCACTGGTCCCACTCCAGTAAGAACCTGTCCTTAAGCATTTCTATTTTGAACAGTCTGTATGCAAGGTTAATATGGTTTTGCTGTCATTGCCCTGTAGAGGAAAACACACTGGGGGAACCATTCAATATATTTGACATACATTAAACCCCTTTGATACCCTATTCTCTTGAGAGCTTTTAAAAACCATAAACTAACATACAGCACAGATTGGTCATGAAGACTCATCTCTGCTGTTATATTCTGCCAATCTTTGGTTTTGTCTGTCTGCAAGACACCTTCAATTTATGTGCCTGCATGAAGAGAATAAGCATTAAAAAATGCTCATACAGAATGGGCTGTTCTTTCAACAATGTACTAGGTTCACCAAAGCAAATGCTTTGAGTACAAATATTCTCGCTTATAGTGCGTCAGATCTTTAAGAATCAAACTTTTGCTTAAATTATCTTTATCTTTAAGTATCTTTAAATCAGTCTGCATATTTAATAATTTTGGGCTAGTTGTGTCTCCAATGCAAAGCTAAACTAGCATATAGTCCACGCTTGTAACTTGCTAAATGAGCATCCTTTAAGGTGAATTTGCATGACACATCAAGTTAGGCTGTTGAGAAACAGTTTTGTGCCTCTGCTATGACACTGGTGCAAGTTAAGCGTAAGTCTTGACTTCTAAAGTCCTTCTGCAACCTTCTGGAAAACAGGTTTTTCTTGCATCAAGAGTACAGAATTGACCTCAGTCTCTTAAGTGCTAGCAAACCCACACTTTATTTGTGTACAGATTAGCTGTTGTGAGTGGATATGGTTACGGGGCTGTCTTTTCTGCATCTTCCTAATTTTTCAAATCACTAATAACTACCTTGGCATTTTAACAAGCAAGCAGAAAGAAATACTTGTCATTTGAAGCCTTTCCCTAGAAGACAGCACAGACCATCAAACAATATTCATGAACAGTTAGTTCCTAAATTTTTTGGTGGTTGTTTGATGAACCATTGGGGAACCCATCTATAACACAAGTTCATTTTATTCTACACATTTGTTCCCGCATTTAATCTGAGCACTCAATCAAAAGATAAAACATCTTAAAAGCTGTAATGAGAAAATGAATTGGAATGGGAAACTAAGCTCAAATTTGCTTCTATGGGATGTGTCAGCATTTCTAACTTGCAGTATTCCATAATAAAAGTTCTCTTAATTACCTTTGGAAATACATCCTTATGAACTAGCAGGCAAATGGATTCATGAGTGCTAAAAAGACAATTATAGTAGAATAATCAGCATTTTTACCACTGTGTGACTAACTGGTGATAGATAACATATTGGGAAAACTGCAGCAGTGGACCTCTGCCAGTGGTTCCTGCATGGGCACCAGCAGCAGAAATATGAGAGGAAATTTTCTGTGAAAATGCAGCTGTGATTAGGCAGGCTTTCCAAAGCAATTAGAATATTTAGTAGTACTGAGAGAAATCCCAATTATGAGATAGTCCAGCAAGTTTTCTGAAAATGCAAGCAAAAAAGACATCGCTTGTGTCTTCCTTCAAAAATGAAAAGTACAGAAAAACATGAACAAGTTTTTCTGGGAAACTACACATTTCATATTTATCAGTGCCCTTTCTATTGAAGCAAGCTATATATCGTACGTCCTCCTCTTCCTAACACAACATGTACTGCAAGCCGGTCTGCTCTTGATTTTAAGATCTTTTTCTTTTTTTTTTGAAAATGCTTGCTCCTTACCCGGACTTCTTTAATGTTCGTTTAGGCTATGCCAGTAAACTTCAAGTTTGTAATTGAAGGCATGGAAGAAGCAGGGTCCTTGGGGCTGGAAAAAGTACTTGAAGATGAAAAACATTGCTTTTTCTCTGATGTTGACTATATTGTGATTTCGGATAACCTCTGGCTCAGCAACAAGAAGCCTGCCCTTACATATGGGAGTCGGGGAAATGCCTGTTTCTGTGTGGAGGTAAAGGACATGGGTTCATTCAAACTGGGCCCCTGACCAGAGAGCAGTGATGTACCTGTAACCACATTTATATCTGCAGGCACAGAAAGACTGAAAGCAAACTTAGTATTTATGAATACAGACCTTTCTTCCATATCCTTTTTCGCTTGTGCAGATTTCCCCCATCATTTCAGTTCAATTAGCCTTATTTACTTCCATTAACTTTTCTTCAATCATCATTTCTCCACTTATGCTCTCTTTCTTTGCCTTTCCTATCCCATTACTCCCCTGCTGCTCTCCCAGTCTTTTCTCATCACCGCCTCCGCACATCAACTCTGTTCCCTTGCAGCATTGTCCCTACACCACCCAGCGCTCTCGCTCCAAAATCATTTCTTCTGCAGCTCTGCTCTTTTTGCAGCAGATACTGCTTACTGCAATATATCTGCCTAAAGGGAGTCAATTTAGTTGGATCCCTGGGTTGAAAAGCCACACAACATTTTTGTAACCATTGGCAGGAGCAAATAACAGCACACTGCAGTGTATTTAGCAGCCAACATGAACTACTGTGAAATGAAGAGCAGAAATTTCTCATCTGGAAACTTCCCGAGGAAGCACAAGAGGAATTCACATAGATGATTAAAGAACTGGAGAACTAAAGAAAAATCTGCATTAACCTTTATGTCTGAAATAGAACGAAATTTGTTTTTAACCAAAAGAGCCTTAGCAGCCTTGATTCAATTCTTCTAAGCCTTGGTTAAGAAAAATGATGCTATTAAAACATCAAAAATGATCTCTGCCTGCTTCCAGACAGTGGGCTGTAATGAGGTTTTGAGAAGAATAAACAAGTTTGTTGCAGGCAAGTAGTTTATGATAAACCTGCATATGAAAATGTGTCTGGAAAAAGAACCCATTTAATAAACCAAATGGCTCTCTTTATTCTAAAGCTGTATGATTCAAGAGTCCTCTAAATTCTAGTGTGTTGCATTCTGGAATTTAGGCTGGACATATATTTTCTTAATGTAAAACATGTAAGGTTCTTTCTTGCCTCTGTTATGAAGATTTTGCACTAAATAAAAAAAGATGGAAAACTTGAAGTAATATGCAAGTGTTTAACTTATGTTGTATTTAACCTTACTGGAGCAAAGGAGAGAATGGAGAGGGGCCCTTGCTTTCAAATACCTATAAATGCTATAGACAGCTGAATTTCTCTCTCCAGTGATTAACAAGAGAGCCCTGTCTTTTTACCAGAAGCAGATTGTTCCTGATGTGTGTTCCATTTTGTAAATTGGACATATATAAACATGTAATCGTTCTCTACTCATTTGTGGTGGCATTTAAAAAACTGAAGCAACTAATTGCTGTGGGGGGGAAAAAAAAAAAAGAACACTTGCAGAAGGAAAGTTAGGGAGTGTATGTATGTAACCAGTGTTTTTGGTACAGGTTGAATGTGGCGGCAAGGACCTTCACTCTGGAACTTTTGGAGGCATCATTCATGAGCCACTGATGGACCTGATAGCTCTGCTGGGTAATAACACACGTCGTTGCTCAGGAGTAACTGGGGAACAAGGGCTAGCAATCAGCCTAATGAAGATCAGTACCATGTTTAATTGACCTGTGTAAGACAAGTCTAATTGAAGCAAGATTTCCAGGTTTCTAAATCTCAGCACAGCTATGGTGGCAGCAGCTGAGGAGGGGAATGTCCCTGGTAAGGCTGGGACCTCAGGCATGTGCCCGTTAAGCTGATGTCAGTCACGTGTCAGTCAAGAATGTTTAAGGATTTCTGGCAACTTGAACGCATACGCATGTAGTGAAACCTGACTTTTTAATGCCAACTTGTATCTCAGTAGGATGATATTTTCATGTCAGCAGCTGTGCTGACCCACCATGCACTACATGCAAATGCACAGCAGCTCAGTGGTTTTCTTAATAAATATGAAAAATACGTCAACGTAGGTGCCACAACTTGATGGATGCAAACAGTTGCTAGGGTAGCTGGTTGGCTTAGTCACTCGGTAAAAAGTTAGGTAAAAGAGAAAAGGTGTTGTGATTGCCAAGTGGAAGAAATAGGTCCCATTTGAACTGGTATCTCCATCTTATTTCGTAGACAGCCTTGTGGATCCCACAGGTTGTATTCAGATCCCTGGAATCTACGATGGTGTCGCTGCCCTGACAGAGGAGGAGAGGAAATTGTATGAATCGATTGAATTTGATCTAGAGGAACATAAAAATAATAGTGGCGTGAAAAAATTCCTCTATGGCACCAAGGTAACGTAAAATCTGTATAAAAGGTCAGCAGAACGAATTTAAATCACCCATTCGCAGCATTTATCTATAAAGCAAAACTGAAAGATATTTTCAGTCAATGGCAAACTCAAAATAAAATAAAGGAGCACAGAGCATTAAAGGATAAATAAAATTAATCTGTTGAAAATGCAAACTCCTGCATCTAGGGGAAGTGATCCAAAATATGCATAATCAATGAAAAGGAATAATGCAGAACTAACTGTGTTGCTCCCCTTCTCTTGTACTGCAGGTCCTTTCCCCCTCACCTAACCAGCCAAAGAAAATACGCATTAAAACCCCTGGATATAGATTATATAGTAGAAAAAGAATTGTTTGGCTTTGAAAAAATGGGGAGGCAGCTTTAGGCAGATGTGGTTTGGGGTGGTTTTTATGTGCTTAATTCAGATTTTGAGGTCCTCTGAACATGCTAAAAAAGCACCCAAAGCTGTGAGCCTCTGTTTGCCAGCATTTAAAAATCATATCCTAAATTAAAAAACCAGCAGGTAAGAGTTGGCTCAGAAAGACCTCTCTGCACAAGAGTGGCAGTTGGGAGAAAGGAACACGTGATTAATTTTTTTATCACTGATGTAATTATACTGGCATAAGCTGTAATATGGATGCTTTTATTTTCATGAAAAAGCCTCTGAATTAGCCTAAACTAGACTATAATAATCACTAATACAGAAGTATAACATGACTACACTAAACAATCTCTGATGTTTTACTTATATGAGGATGAAGTGGTGTGAATGTTATGTGCCCATAAAACTCTAGTCTCATAAAACTGGAGTAGTAGGAAAGGTGCCATACCCTGAGGTTCTGCATGAAGACTAATTTGTACATTTCTCATGTCTTCCTTAGAATAAACATTTTATTCATGCCCCCTGCCCCATCTTCTCCAGAAAAACAGATCAGCTTGGTTACTGAACATTATCATCTTACCATTTGTATTATTTAGCACTCATTAACAGAATTTCTTCCCTGGTGTCATATGGGAGAAGTCTGGCTAAACTGGTCACAGGTTTGTCTTGTGAGAAGTTCTGAGATCAACAGATGGTCTGATAAGTTCTGTTTTTTTCTTTGCGCTAGAAAAATTTGGTTCCCATACATTTTAAAATAATTCTCCACTTTTCTTGCTGTGCATGAAAAACTGGTCTTATGCAAATATTTCTAAAGGTAAACAAATGCTGACTGAAAGTAGTGGTTTTTTTTTAAATGAAAAGATATGCGCATGGGTTTAAATTACAAATCAAACATATTTAAAACACAAAGGTCTCCAAATACAAATTTTAGGATGGAAAAAGGCTGCTTCTTCGCATCAATTTATATCAATTGTGAATGGTTCCATTGTCAGCCCGAATATTTCCAATGTTGTTTTTTTGAAGGAAGAAGTACTTCTACATCTGTGGCGTTACCCTTCTCTCTCTATTCATGGGATTGAAGGAGCTTTTCATGAACCAGGAATTAAAACCGTCATTCCGGCAAAAGTCATTGGCAAATTCTCCATCCGTCAGGTCCCCCACATGGACCTCTCGGTTGTGAAGCAACAGGTAAGAGGCAAACCTTTTCTTCGGCCTCTAGTGTGTAAACTAAGTCCCTCTTAGCACCTCACAAATTTACACACAATGTAGTAAGCTGAATGTTTCTAGCATTTATTTGTTTCTGAGAGCAGAAGTGGGGATGTGAGTATAAGCTTGGGTTGCAAGAAGCTGAAAACTTCTGACTGTGATGTGTTTTCCCTGCAGGTGGTGGAGCACTTGGAAGGTGTCTTCTCCAAAAGGAACAGTCCAAACAAACTGAAAGTGTCTATGCCTTTGTGTGCAAAGCCCTGGCTTGCTGACATTAATGATCCACTATATAAAGCAGCAAAAAGGGCAATAAAAACAGGTATGTTCCTTCTTTTTTCAATCCTTAATTTGTCTGCAATTGTGCAGGGGAATTGTGTTCATCCATAAAGCGAAAGGCATTTCCTGATTTGGTGCTACACTCACTTATGTCTCACTAGTGTACACATCTTACTGTTTTTGATAGAAGTCAGCCACTGAGGTCTCCATCTCTTGCTGAATTGGGTTCTATTTAATAAGAGTAGCCAGAAGACCTCATTTAGTTCTTTGGAGGACTGACAGAACACCAGAGGTTTGTGGAGTGCAACTGATTCTCGAAATCAATTGGCTACACACTCAAAACAACTCCAAAGCTCCTTATGTTTGAGCAGATAGCTGATATTTGGTAGCTGAAGACAGCACGTTTATTCCACTTAATGAATTCATTCTTTCCACGTATTTCAGTTTTTGGAGAAGATCCAGATTTCATTCGGGACGGTTCAACAATTCCTGTTGCCAGAATGTTTCAGACTGTAATGCAGAAAAGTGTGATGATGTTTCCAATTGGAGCAGCCGATGATGGGGAGCACTCCCAGAATGAGAAAATAAGCAGGTTTCTTTTATTTGTCTATTTGTGCTATAAGAGAAGAGGGGGGGAACCGAGGTCCCTGGGTACCCATGCATAAGCACTGCCAGATGGGAAGCTTTGCTCTCCACTGGACAGTCCCAAACTACTGTCTCTGGGAAACTTGTTGCTGTGCCAAGCAGAAAGTAAAATTCCCAATCTATATAGCTAGGTTGGGAAGTAGCTGTATATACTTTGGTTGGGAATAGCTCTATATACTTTTAATGAAGTGTTTACTCAGATTTTAAATATATTGCACTGGCAATTTTAATTTTACTGCCAATTAAATTTCTCTGGTCTGAAAGAGGATGGTGTAGACAGGCACATTCACGTCACAGCATCAGTTTCAAAGTATTCCAGTTGGACATACTCAGCATAATGGTTAAGTAAAGGGTTTAATGGTTTTCAGTATAAATGGATATAAAGGTGTATTTATATTACAGGAACCAAAACTAATGTAATTATATCAAAATTAGCTTAAACTTGCCACTTGTGTTCGTTCTTTGAGAAGCATGTTGCCTGAACTTTTGCTCAGCTTCTGAGTCAAGTCATGCCGAGCTTAAGGAACTGGAGAATCCTACAATAATTCCCAAATTGTTTTTGTTGTCCCTCAATATAACCTCAACCCTTGTGGCTACAGACAATAGTCATTAGGGGACATAACACTTGGAAAATTTCCTCAGTGAATCCTTCAAAGGAATGCCAATTGCAGGATGTCCAGAATTTCTGTGAATTTAGACCTTTTTTTGGGTGACCAATCTTGCAAATCCCTCTGAAGACTCTGAAAACTTGACCAGACTGTATGTAGCTAATTTGAAAAGCAGAACAGCCTGATGACGCTTCATCCTCTTTTTTTCCTTCTTCGTAGACACAACTACATTGAAGGAACCAAAGTGTTTGCAGCTTTTTTCCTGGAGATATCAAAGCTAAATCCGCACTTACACAAAACTTCAAATGTGGAGATTAACAACTGATAGACTATTGCAAGAAAACCAGCAAAGTGCTTTTTTAGTCTTAAGCTTTCCAACTTCCTGATCTGGGAAAACATATAAATCACATACTAGGTGGGTCTGAATTGGCGGAGAAAATAAACGCCATGGTATTACTTGCCATGCTACTACATGACATGCATTTGTGATCAAGTCAATCAAGTAATCTCATCCCTAAAGCTATAAAATAGAGTTAGGGATAATTCATTCTTGCTGAGTGGAATATAGGAGCAAAGGGAATTCTGACATTTACTTCTGTTTTGTAGTATTCCCATGTTCATGCCGCCTAGTTCATATTCCAGTTTCTGCATGTAATTTGCGACACTGTCATTTCCTCGACACTTTATACAAAATTTCACTACTCATAAATATGACCCTTTTGGCAGAAGAGAAATGTAGAAAGCCTGGTGGGATGTTGGAGGTGATTTATTTCCTCATGCAAGAGGTATGAAGACTGTGTTTCTAGGACGATAACTGCTTTGGAAAACGGCACAATCCATGCTGTCTATGGGCTCTACAATATAAAGAAGCACAACTGAAGGTGGGCTTATGCTAGACATAGTTTTTTCTGTTGCTCTTTGGAATACCAAATAAAATACAGTCAATAAAGACAGTACCATTTTATAGGCACAGGCACTATCAGAGCAGTACACTGAAATAAGGTTCTGCTCTGAAATAGCCACTTACTGTCAAGTTAAAACTATGTGTGTGAAACCAATGAATTACGCAGAGCATCTTCATGCCTCCTTCAGTCCCGGAAGAGAGAAATAGCAGAAAACTTCAATTTCAGATTCTCCTGGCCATGAAGGAAAGCACTGGGGAAGCCACTCCTGCCCACGGGGGTATCCAAAATTACTCTTTCCCTCTTTGATCAAGACAGGGCATCTACTAGACTGTTTCTTTTTTTCTGGTGTGCTGCATCTCATCAGCCTTTTGAAGGAGGAAAAAAGAAAGAAATTTGGTGTGCATTTTCCTAAGGTCAGTACTGTTACACACCCTTGCTAGCAGTGTTCCTTCTTGGTTGCATTAACAGCTATTTGTTGGTGCAGTAAGTTAAAGATAACTCTAAAATGATAGTGTACACTCATTAGATCTAATCCTGACGTTGTTAAAAAATTCTTGTTCATCCTGATTCAGGTTTTTCTTATTAAGGATTGAATAATGGCTTTTGGTTTGGGCCAATTTATTTTCAAGACTACAAATGCTACCATGTTTATTAGCAGAGTTTATGCAAAGTTATAGAAAAGGGACACCAGAAAGAGGTGGCTTTGCAGTGCAAATTGGACTAGTTAAATATTATTCTGGACTAATTTTTACACTGATGGAAGGTCTAGGGTTAACTAGTATTTAGTTCAGGGTACCTCTTCACAGTGAAACCTAAGTACTGTTTGTTTCACCTACCGTATTTGTATAATCATAGAAGAGGATGCCTTGCTGATTAAACCTACCCAGGTAGTAAGAAAACAACTCTGTGGGAATCTCCGACAGCAGCATCTGTACCTTTGACAGCTTGATGCAGGTACCAAGACTTGGATGCCCAGTGCCACTGGGGGTGTCCTACGGTACCTGAGAAATATGCCCCATGATGGCAGGCACAACTCGAGCCCTGTGTGAACGCTGCCAGTGGAGTGGCAGCTGGCCGAATGCAGTCCCCCAGGGCACCTCTAATGGCACTGGGTGGCTACACAGAGCGGGACAAGGTCTGCCTGTCTCCCTGCTACACCATTCCAAATCTTCCCTCCTGTAGGCTGTACATCTGCGCTGTAGGGAATCGAACGCTCCGGGGTGGGGTCATATTTTCCTACTGATTATTAATGTGAAAGAAGAAATTGGAACATTTTGATTTTTTTCACTCAAAATCAGTGGGTGTAAGCGTGGAAGTTGTTTTTTGTATTAGAGAAACAAAGTTTTTAATCCTTAAGTAATGTCTCAAAAGAGAAGACTAAAAAATGTGCCAGTCAGCTAAAAGCGTAGAGAATGAGTAAAATAATAAGATGCTGACAATAGCAGCCGAAGGCAGGGAGAGATGAGCAGCCTCCCAAGACTAAGAACTAATCAGGTCACCATCTGCTTAGCCTGTGAAAGTGGAAGATTAGGCTTAGTCATGCAGTTATGGTTTTCCTTTTCAGTAATGCTACTCCCAAGAAGCTTGACTTTGAATCCTGCTAGTTTTTCCTCTTGGTATATGGCATTTAGCTTGTTTGACAAATTGTTATACAACGCCTGGCTAGTTAAGGATGTCCATAGTTCATGTTTAGATAAGGAAGATTGTGCAAATGCGCCTCTACCTGTGACACAGGAGCCCGCGCCACTGTGGCCGATGCCAGTGAGGAGTTAGAGCTCCTTCATTCCTGTTGGGAACTTCCACCTGCAGGTAACATGTAAAGTTAAAATACTGATGCATGAAAAACACTCCTGAACGTGATCTTCTCACTTCTACATATCTGGTTTGGTCTCCCTGGCTCATCGCCCCGTTGCACACCACCAGGGTGCGAAGGGTGCCCGTGGGTGCAAAACTCGCCTCTGAGCAAGTGCAGGTAACTGCACGCCCTTGTTCCCACCTGCCTCCAGGATCCATCCCCACCGCGAACAGAAATGCTCGCTACCACCTATTTTCTGCCACGATATTTTCTAGGATACCAACAAACATTCGCAGTTTCTCTTCCCTTCTCCTTTTCACTTGCTTCCTCAAATGCATCTGGTTTTAGCAGACTTGTCTAGAAAGACGCTGACCCTGGCATTGGTCACAGCTGCACACACTGCCATAGTTTTTGGTGCAAGTTGCTGTCTTACAGCGAGAAGGCATGGTACTTTGCTAATGTTTATTGCCCCAATGATTTTCAAATTTATACCTGGTATCATAGAATCACCGAGTATCTCTAGTTGGAAGGGACCCATAGGGATCATCGAGTCACAATCCAAACATGTCCATGTATGTCTGTGATTTGAGCTGCAGACACAGCATGTCCTGTAAGACATAAATCATTACACAAACATTTTAAACAGAAATATATGAATAGAAAAATATGACTAGTTCTTGGCTAATAGAGTCCATTTTTGTCAACTTAGCTCTACTGCCAAATATTTCAGTGATCACTTGCATTCTTTGGGAGCGTGTATGAAGAGCAGCTTCACGGTGCGGGGCATTTTGACAAATACGCCGTAAATACTTTTCCTGGGATACTGCCACATTGAATTTCCTGGTCTTATTTTTGTGTAATCCAAACTGACCTGCTAACAATGCAGGCATGGTGGTCTACAACTTTGCGAGTTATTTGCAGATTTTTTTTAACCTGAAGCGTGAGCTTGACCTGAACTCAAGACACCAAACATCATTTCCATTGGTTTCTAAGGAAGTGAGTGAAGAAGACCCTGATTGTCATAACGGGGCTTTCCAGCCCTGCCCGAGGAACACCAGTTCCTGCAAAGCTTTTCAGCTGATTCTGCAACCCACACGGAATGAGGTGTTTGAGACGGAGGGTGTTGGAGGAGGTTCCTAGTCATGTCACACTCACAATTTTAAAAAATGCAAATACTGTCTGAAAGCCTCCTTGCATTTTGTTATGTAATTCCTCGCAGGTTCTTTGTGTGACACCTGCCACGTTCGCTTCCTCATGGCAGGAATGATGACTGCGTTTGCTTATGGATTTAAATAGGTGTGTAAAAGTGCTTGCAAAAACATAACTAGGTGTTGTGTTTGGACGCTATTTGCTAAGAAACTTCACCCTTGGGAGGGGAAAAAAGCCAGCAAAACCTTTGTTAAGCTTCAAAGTGCACACCGGGCAAAGTGCCTCCTGACGGCAAAGAAAAATGGTCACGTTCCTCACCCGATGAGCATTTTGGAACTTCAGTGTGTAACTGGGAAGTGCTTCCCATAAAGCTCACAGTTCACACGCGTTCTCGTTTCAGTGGGTGTAGTTCTAACAGGACTTGGAGGCATGTGCCAGGTGGATAAAATGCTGACTTAGTGAAGATGAAAAACACGGATTAAATCTGTATTTCATGTAGCGTGACTATCTTTGCAAGTTCTTATCTGATGCCACATTAAATCTTAATGTATTGATGCATAATGTACCAGACTTGATGTTTAGATTGGAGATATTTGTCTTTCACAAACTTGCTTTGTGGGTTGTGAGAGATGAATTATACAGTGGCAGAGCTGTAAATACTGGCACGCCGGACGTCTTCACACATAACAGATAATACAGGGTAATAAATGAATCTCTTCCGTTTTACTGCAATGAATTACCTTTTTATTAAAAAAAACCACAGTACAACAAAACCAAATCCTTGGAGGTTTGGCATTGTCAGCCTCCAGACAGACTTATATATAGCCATACTTAAAAGAACCCAAACGTTGTGTACGTATGCATGAATAATACTGATGTTGCTACCTGTCTAAAATAATTTCAGTGATCTCTTGCTGTGAAATAACATGAAGTGCTGGCCAACTGCATGTTCCCCATCCTTTAGATGCAGTTACTATTCTTTTTTTTTAATATATCTCTAAGAATAATTCAAAGATTATGCTAGCCACATCTTTTTATTTGTGGAGCTGAAGGGGATTTTTTTAAAATTTTTTTTATTTCTTCCCTGAACTTAGAATTGCAACTGCAATCTCTGTAACAGAAACTGGAAAATATTCAACATGACACGCTCCTGACATGCAGCCTTCTGGTGTGAAGAAACAAGAGGTGGTAGAGCCCTTGTATGAATTTCGTTTAAGTTTGCACCATGTTTTTTTTTTTTTTTACACTTAGAAATTCAAGAGTTAGTGCTGCTTTGTTCACCTCCTGTGCATTATTGCCTTCCTGAGAAGATAGCAAATTCTGTATAACCCCCTGCAAATGCAGGGGTTAAAATCACCAGTTTTGGCAGCAACCCTGATATTCCAGTGACCACTTCAAATGACAGTTTCATTCAATGACAGTGGAAGGACCAATAAGATCTGGCAAGTAGATCCTTTCTCAAGCTGTTTTTTGAGGGTAGTGGATACTGAAAGTTAGTTATATAGTCCACTTTTTACTGAAAACCAGTGGAATGAAAGAAAACACATTCGAAGCGAAAACATGATGAAGAGATGTTGTGCTGGCTTCCTTACTGGTGAACAAGTCAGCAACGACAGCCTGCGGTGCCTCTGCCAATTCACCACTGCACTGTCTACACAGAAAAAATAAATTAATCTTCATGTGCAATTCTCTAGGTGGTGGTCTGTCTTAAAATAGAATTTTCTGAATGGAACAGCCTGAAGACTTAAAGACAGTCAAGATGGGTCAAACCCCCATTTGTCAGATTCAAGTAACCTCATTATTTGGCAGCAAGGAAAGAAAAAAATTAAGGGACCCGATTTATTTGTACACTCATATTGATGTTTGCATCTAGAAAGCCATATGACAGAAACTTAAATGATGTCACTTGTGTCCATATGTATTGTATTGTGCATGCAAAAATTGTGTTTGTGCTTATGTATAACTGCTTTGTATGACCATTTATTACTATTTATTTTTGTGATAGTAACTACTGCGATACTGAGCAGATAGCTCGATGACTACTGTTCTAGGCTTTTACGTATCCTAGTTGTAAGACGCTTCTCTTCCCTCTTCTCAGCTGTACGGCAACTTGGCTTTAGAGAAACATACCTCAAGATTATTTGGTATCTGATTACAGGGACACATCTGGCTCCACAAGTGCTTCTGTGAAGATGCCTCTCAGTGCACATGTGGATATCCACCGCTCCTGTGCTTCTGCATGCGGGCTTCAGGGATCTGTTGTGCGGCCATTTGTAGGATCAGCACTTTAAAGATAAATACACTCCAGTGGTATCTTCTTAAGCTGTCACCCCAAGCTTTGTAACATCAGATCATAATTTTGCCAGAACAAAAAAATCTTGAAAAGTCCAATCTTGAATTGCCTTTGCTTTGCAGTAAGAAAGTTCTTTTTAGCTACAATTATGACTTCAGTTCTCCAAATACAAAAGCAGAGAGGATAAACGCTAAGCCTGTAGAAATTCAAATTCGCTTTTAAGGCACACGCTGTGCTCCTCGCATTTGGAAAAGAGGCTGGCATGATCCACCAAGGTGGAACAAGTCCAGATGTTTCATTTCTTAAAGAGCTGAACAGCGAGTCTGTAATGGTACCAGCAACCACAGGTGCCGATGACGCATGTCATGGGCCAAACAAAAGGATTTGCAGGAACTGTTACTCTCTTGTTAGAGTTTGTGACTCTGAGTATTAGCCTTAGGATAAGGGGGGAAATTGAAGTGCTATCCCGTTTTTTTCAAATTCTTCTAACTTCTACTGCTATGAATACTTTTCGTTGAAAAAACTACTTTCTTCTATAAAAGCTGATTAAAAATATCCTTTTCACAGATTTTATGAAATAATAAGAAATTCAAACAGATCCCTTCTAAGCATTCATTTAAGCCTGTGTGCATTCTTTCTGATGTTTCTCGAACATTTCTATGCAGTTATAGCAACAGGAAAAGTTGAGAAACCACATGATTTATATCATATTTTTACTTGTTTGCATCAGGTTCTCTAGACGAAAACAGAAAAGTTTAAGGAGAGGTACCTAGCAGCAGGTGAGCATTTTGTTTATATGAAAATGGATAATTATTTGTGCTTCAAACAGGTTATTTGGCAGAACCGGGCCGCAAACCCACAGAATAACATGAAGTGAGCGAGAAGCTGCAACTTTTAATGAAAGAGCGAGCGCGGGTGCCACTGGCGGTGTGACCTTGCTGGCATGTCATGGCACAAAGGTGCAGTCATGGCCTGACACGGCCGCACCTCCTCTGCTTTCCAGAGCTGGCGTGGCCATGAGGTCACTGCCCCATGGCAGTTTCCCACAAACCCACGCCAGGGCTGCCCTGACCTTGCCTCAGCCAGCCCCAGCTAAAAAGGATGCTGGCCCCTTTGTGAATCCGCCAAGCCAGCCAGAAAGCTACCTGTGGTTTTCCCCCGGGTCGCCTTTCCGCTGAGGCGGTGCCTGGAACCGGCTCACCTGGAAATGGATCACACCAGGTCTGTGCCAGCGGCAAGCGAGGGAACCGGATCACGCACCTATGGAAAATTGCATCAGCTCGAACAACATGCAGCAGCAGATCAGTTCCACTGGAATATTGCATTTTGCTCCCTAAATCACAAACCGTGATGCTTCCAGCAGTGGTTGCCCAAGCACCTTGAAAAACCCTAAGCATAGCATTCCATTTTTCAAGGCCTATCTGTGATTTTTTTTTTTGGTGCAACACAGTAGTACGCAATTCAGACTAGCATGTCTTAGTTTGATTATCTAAGAATGCATGAATTTCTCTCATTAACTTACTATCACTTCAGGGAACCAGAAGGGAACAGTAAGGTCCTTTTGCTCAGTCACCAATATACACAAAATAAGATTTCACCCAATAATTCATGCACTGAATTAAAAAAAATCCACCAACCAAACATCCCCCCCCCAAAAAAAACCCCCAAAACATTGAGAAAAACATTTAGTCCCACCTTTTAACCAAAAGAAAAGCCACCACTTGATAATGCTTTTCAAAGTTTGTATTTTCTATTGGGAAAAAAAATACTTTTCTAAACAAATTCGACGTGCAAAAAACCCCCGTAATTCAGAGTTGGCAAGTATGATTATTGTGACTTCCTTTATTCTGCTAAATGCCTGATCTCTGGTAATAATCACAAAGCTTGTGTGTTTCCTGTATGTGAACAAACATGGAATATTAAGGAGAAAAGGCAGACAGAGTTTTAAGTTACACAGCTGAGTAAAGGGGTGGTAATGCTCTCTAAATGAGCAACACTTCCAGTGAAATTAATATTTTGGTGTGGAAGAAATATAGCAACTGTAGAATCATTCCTAATGTCATATTCTGTTGGAAAATAAATATATTCTATGTTTACAATCTATTTATAAACTAGCCTATTAACTAATTAATGCTTTACTAATTAATCATTGACGTATTTATGCAGTTTGCATTTTAATAGGTATTAATATTTCAGAACAAACAGGCATTTAAATTTTCAGCATGACTTTCAAATTATGTACATACCTAAACCAGAACATTAAATGTAGATCTGCCTGTAAACATTTAATAAATAGAGCTTAAAATTACAAAAATGAATTATTTTTGTTAGATATAATTTTTCTTTAATTAACAGCGGTTCTGCCGTAATAAGTTGCTTCTACTATACCAATGGCTCCCTCTCCAGGCAATTCCTAAAAATGTTGCCTCTCTTCATTTTCTGTGAGGAATATTTCAATTTATGAAACTCCAGCTCTCGTGATCATGCCTTCTTCCCCAGTATGTTCCCCCTCAGTAAGCAGCAGACAATGAAATCACTGATGGACCAGGCATGCTGACGAATACCACTAATATTTAAATACATGTGTTACTTGAGGCCCAGACCTACGAAAATTCTTACACATATAAAAGTAATTTGTAAACCGCAGAGTAAGTGACCGTGAGGGACATCAAATGGTTGTTTTACCTACTGTCACATGCTGAAAAATATCAAGAGCAATTAGATTATTCTTAACTGCCAATGGTTTCCATTGTCTCTTGATAAGCTATTAAAGACCTTAAATGTCCTTATAAAGCTAAATACATATATAACTGAAGATATCTTTACTACAAATTAAGGTCTTATATACAGTGCACGACTGGAGAAAGTCAGCGAACGCCAAGCATGTTAAATGGCCTGTTCTCTCTTCCTGCCACCCCCCTGCAATGGCCTCAAAGAATGCCAAATGCTGCTTAACTAAGATACTCTATCTACGGAGAAATACTGTGCAGTAAAAACATAAACGGTAAGCCTGCATTTTCAAAATCATAAGTAACTGTGAAAAAGCAACTGCATTCCACCACAGATATCGAAATACTCTTTAGATCACATTTCTTTTAATTTTGGTATTATACTAATCATGTGACTTAGCTTAAGAAAGGGGGAAAGAATATGAAGTGTTTTGATATTACGGTGTCTCCGTGAGCTTACAGAACATCGTATGTTTTACAAACTGCCTCCTTGCTGCTTTATTCAACTGTTTCCCTTTGGAACTACATCCTCTGCAGTTTGAGTTTGTACCACCTTTGAGTGACAAACTTACTGAACCACTGCTGTGCACTGCCTCATCTACTTAATTCTTTCGCACTCCTTCCAAACGACTACCCCGTGGAGCAGCGCCAATTCTCACGGCACAGCCCATGCTGCGCGGACAAGTTTACTTTAGCTAGGCCCCTGCGCAGCACACGCTTCTGACCGTGGAATCAAGCGCCAGCAGCAGCGGCCACACGTACCCCAGGCTCTGCCGGGCGCCAAGGCACTTTTGAGCACTTCCAGCGCCGCACCTGCTGGCTCCCCCCCGGCAACGCGGCCTCACGGGCGCAACCTCTGGAAGGGTCAGCGCCAACCCCTCGGGGCTCCCTCCTTCCCTGGCCGCCACGCAGGCCGCCTCCCGGGCCCTTCCCGGCGAGGGAACCGGGCGGATCTGGTAGCGGCAGCCGCAGCACCCCTGGGCGCCAGCGCTCACGCCGCCGCCAAGGCCCGGGCCGGGGAAGATGGCGGCGACCCGATGCGGCGGCCGTTAGGCGCGGCCCCTCGCGCCGGCGGCGGCACGCGAGGACAGGCGCTCCAGCGCTGCCGCGGTCACGTGAGGGGGGACCTCGCACGCCTGTCCGCCCGCCTCCTTCCTTCCTTCCCTCCCTCCCGCGCCGCGCGTGACGCAATGACGGCGAATCTACGGCGCGCCACTTGTGACCAAGATCCTCACAAGCGGAGGCNCGACTGCGCGTGCTGTGGGGGCGCCCCCCTTCCCCCCCTCCCCGGCGGTCTCACCGGGCCGCTGCGGATGCGCGGGCCGTGAGGCCGAGCGAGGCTGTGGGGGCCGCCACCCGCNAAGTTTACTTTAGCTAGGCCCCTGCGCAGCACACGCTTCTGACCGTGGAATCAAGCGCCAGCAGCAGCGGCCACACGTACCCCAGGCTCTGCCGGGCGCCAAGGCACTTTTGAGCACTTCCAGCGCCGCACCTGCTGGCTCCCCCCCGGCAACGCGGCCTCACGGGCGCAACCTCTGGAAGGGTCAGCGCCAACCCCTCGGGGCTCCCTCCTTCCCTGGCCGCCACGCAGGCCGCCTCCCGGGCCCTTCCCGGCGAGGGAACCGGGCGGATCTGGTAGCGGCAGCCGCAGCACCCCTGGGCGCCAGCGCTCACGCCGCCGCCAAGGCCCGGGCCGGGGAAGATGGCGGCGACCCGATGCGGCGGCCGTTAGGCGCGGCCCCTCGCGCCGGCGGCGGCACGCGAGGACAGGCGCTCCAGCGCTGCCGCGGTCACGGGAGGGGGGACCTCGCCCGCCTGTCCGCCCGCCTCCTTCCTTCCTTCCCTCCCTCCCGCGCCGCGCGTGACGCAATGACGGCGAATCTACGGCGCGCCACTTGTGACCAAGATCCTCACAAGCGGAGGCGGACGGCTCCCCCCGCCCGGTAAGCGCTGCCGGACGCGGCGCGGCCCCTCCGCTCCCCCGGCTCGGCGGCG
>VZSF01002171.1:36232-78732 GCA_013398295.1 Chionis minor
CTGTGGGGGCCGCCACCCGCACCGGGTGGTTAAATGAGGGGACACCGGCGCCGCCAGCCTGGCGCTGCCCGGGAACGGGAGCGGGCGGCGGCCCTTAGTCCCTGCGCGGCGGCGCTGTCGGCGTCAGTGCGGCGTCTGCGCAGGCGCAGCGGGGTGGTGGGGTGAGAGGGGGCGGTGTCCGGGGCCGGCTGTTGCAGCCCCCGGCCCGGCTGGGAGCGGAGCTGCGGCGGGGGCCGTCGGGGCCGGGGGCCGCACCCCGCCGCGGCGGCCGTGGCTCGGTCTGGCCCCGCGCGGGCAGGAAGACCTGACTTTTGGTGCGGTTCAGTTCTGCCTTGCTACGCTCTTTGCTGCTCAAAATCCACTTTTGTCTTACTTCCCCCCCTGCTTTCCTCAAGGTCGTTTTGGCTTAAGTGTGGATGAGTTGAGAAGTTTGTGCAGCTGGCAGGGAGTGACCACGCGTGTGACTGGCAGGGCCTTGTGAGCGGTTCTTACAAGTGGTAAAAGAGCAGTTGTAGCCGTTTTCCCTTTACTCTGCTAAATCCACCGAACAGAGCGGCCTCTGAGTCACGGTCACCTTCTGCACTCTCAGGATCTTGAGATTTTCGGCATGGTTTTGTTGCCTCTAGGGAGTTAGGGGACTTTTAGGGGACCTGCCAGATTGTGCACAGGAAAGCAAGTTCTCATAAATAACCGCAAAGACAATCAGAGGGCTGGAGCACCTCTACAGTGAGGACAGGCTGAGAAGAGTTGGGCTTTATCAGGCTGGAGAAGAGAAGGGTCCAGGGAGATATTGCAGCCTTCCTGGACCTAAAGGGGGCATTACAGAAAGGATGTGGAGGGACTATCGGGGAGTGTAGTGATAGGATGAGGGGTAATGGTTTTAAACTGAAAGAGGGTAGATTTAGTTTAGATTTTGGGGAGAAATTCTTTGCTCTGAGGATGGTGAGACACTGGAGGAGTTATGAAGGCCCCATCTCTGGAAGTGTTCAAGGCCAGGTTGGATGGGGCTTTCAGTAATTTAGTCTGGTGAAGGATGTCCCTGACCATGGAAGGTGGGGTTGGAACTAAATGATTCTTAAGGTCCTTTCTAACTCTAACCATTCTGTGATTCTAATATGTTTCTAAAGAGGTGTGCATCTTCAGTGGAAAAGGTTATTAAACCAAAACCTACTTTTAGGTCACCTTTGAGGTTTAGATTTTAATTTTGTTTAATTTGACTTGTTATGACAGGTTTCGTGTTGCTCCTTCAAATAATTAGTGTGGCCTGTGAACCATAATGTTCGTGTTAAATGTAGTGTTAGTTAAGGAGGAAGGAAAGGAAAAAGCGTTTAATTTCTGATCCGTGTGCAGTAGCTATTGGTGATCTCAGAATTCGCGCAGTTGTAGTTCTCAGTCTTGTTCTCCTGTACCCTTTTTCTTCTCTGGGTAGTTGTCCTGGTGCAGACTTGGCAAGACCTTGGGTTTTCATGTATTCATGTTCATCTATATCATACTAAGCATGATGGTAACACCTAGGGAGTAGTAAATAATGGGAATCCACAAGTGCAAGGGTAATAGTGGCAGGAGTGATTTGCTGATGGTGCAAAACAATAATACAAATGTAATCTGCTGTGATTCTCACCTTAATAATCTAAAGATGTGGCCTGTGAAGACTGTAAATTTTCTTTTTCCATTCTTATATCAGAACATGAGTAATCAAGATGTTTGCGTGAGGTTGGAGCTTTGGATGTTGGGATCTATATTTTCCCCAGGTCACACCTCTTCATGAAAGATGAAGACAATTACAGGCTTCAGTTTGGTCTCTCCTGTAATCTCTTAGACTATTCACAGCAAGTTACATTTATCATAGAAGTAACATTACAGTCATTCCACCCTTATTTCATAAATTATTTCAGCATGGACTTATAATCAGATCGTAGCTTTTATATATAAAATATGGAGCCTGGCAGTAATTGTATAATCCATACATTTTAAAAAAGTCAAATGCACTGATATGACAGCATGGTGATGGACTGTGACTTTTTCAGTATGTTCAAACATGTCAGTTTTATTAGCATTTTGGGAAATGTAATTCAAACAACCAGAGTTAAAAACATTGAGCCAGTCCTTTACTATCATTCTTCTGTGGGAACTATTGTATAGTAACAACATCAAAATTTTCTAATTTATTTGCCTGAAAGTTTTCTTTGTTAGAAACTTTTTTAGAACTTGAGCTGTATTGTCTCTTTTTATAGAAAAACACAATTTGGAGAAAGAATGTGTGTGAAACAGATGTCAGTCACCATAGTCCATTAAAACCAACCTTTTGTAATCAAGAACATCATTTTTGTATTCGTGTGTGCAACGTTAAGAAAAACACTGCTTTGCTTTGCCTAATTGTATTTTATCTTCTGAATGTATACACGCTTGTGGTTTTGTGCATAAGAGCTAAAATACACAGGCAGGTTGGCATATGAAAAGTGGTTGAACTGGAATTGTTGAGCGGCTCCTATATTTGAATTTCCTAAGATGGTTTAGAATTTGAATGTTCTCTTTCTTGGGGAAGCAAAAAGGCTGCACTGGAGGGATGATCCGTCACTCAAATAAAAAACATTGGTTGAAGATACGTCTGGCCTAGTCATTCATTCAAATTAACGCTGCAATATTATGGTGCATGATAAACCCACTGTGTTCACTTTTTAGACTGCACATCCTGGAGCGCTGGTTATTCTTTTGAAGTAAGCGCATCACCAAAAATAGGGCTTGGCTGGGGGAAGACAAGATGGCACGATTCAACAGATGTAGTGGCTGCTGTTCTTTCAGTCACTTTTTTTTTTTTTCTTTTACGGGGGTTGTGGTGACGGGGAAAGAATAGCCACTCCGGTGTTCACATGTTCACTAGGCATAGCGGTCTCTCTTCTGTGCTTTGTATTATGGAAGGAGTCAAGCAGAAAGGGTGCATTCATTTTGACAGATGAATAGTCAGAGCCGGCCAGCGGAGCACTCTTGGCTATGCTTCTGCCCCAGAAAGGTACTGTTTTGGGTTGGCGTTTTCAGCACTGCCTGAGGTGCGGCCGCATGCAGTGCCTGGCCAGCAGCAGTGCAGGCGTGGGAGCACCGCTCCCCTAGGGAATGACTCCAGTGGAATGAGCAGAATGAAGGACAGCGGTTCTCGGTGCGCGGAGATGCCTGTGGGAAAGGAGCAGCACGCCTCCCTGGTGATGCTTAGTGCTAAGAAGAGGCACAGGATTAACTGTGGGTGTCTTGGAGGGAATGAATTGGGAGTAGGGCTGCACGGGAGGTGGCATTGCAAGCTTAAATGTTGCCTTGTACAGTGTGGCAAAGTTCTCCTGAGATGCCTCTGATAGTGTCAGAGTGGTTTTTTCTGCCTTTGCAGTGGTCATTCTTATAGCATTACACAAAAGTGTATGAAAGTTTGAATATTTGAATGAAATATACGTATGCCTACTTTGCTTCTAAACTGGGTACTTTTTTTAATTATTGTCATTTTGGCCTGTGCTAAGAGATAAGTTCAAAGTGCTTAGTAGCCTGTGTGTATGAAAATGAAGAAGCAAAAAAAGTAAAGACGCTGTTCTTGTAATCTCTCATTTCTCCTACAGAAATTCCAAAGGCATCTTCTGCTTCATCATGTCATTTATGTTTAGAACAGGGGAACCGTACCCTCCTTGCTGCTCTGCACCTGTGAATTCTGGTGATCCTGTTGCTGCCAGTGAAGGGTCCGTAGTTACAGAAGAGCCTATAGTCCATTCTAGGTGTTTATGTTAAATATATGTGGAAGTTTTCTTATTTTACTTAATTTCAGTTCTTCAGCGTGAAGATGAAAGAAGGTTGTGTCCCAAACTTATAAAACATCAGCGATCTATAGCTTTAGAGCAGAAAGTTACCTTCTTTTCTCAACATGAAAAGGAAAATTACAGCAAGTGCTAGCCCATTCACGTGCTTCTTTACGAAGAAATAACCTAAGTGCCATTTAGAAAGAGGCAGTAATGATGTTCCAAAAGTAAAATGCTTGTTTGCGTGACTCATGACTGCTTTCCAGTCCTGTGTTAGGAGAGTTGTTGATTGCTGATTTTTTGCTTTGCTTTGCTTTGTTTTGTTTGTTTGCTCTACAGCAGGCTGATCTTTTTTCTGAGTAGTCTGGCCTACCGCTGAACTACTGCATATAACATTATGGGTTATATTTAACTGGGCTGGAAGGCTGTGAATGTTCTTATTTTCCTTTGGTCCTTAGTGGTATAGGCATAAATTTTAATTGCCTCTGCCCTTCTGAGACTAAAAATAGAAACTGTGTTATGTCTGTGGCATATGTAATGGACAAGGAGGAGCACGCAGAGTAGTTAGGGTATGCAGTGTTTCAATGGCTACATCCAGATGTGTACATCTCTATAGATTGCTGGTTTGCTACAAACACATACATCCATGCTTTCCTGTTTGGTATTTCTTTGACACACTGTAGTTAAAAAGAAAGTTTCTTGTTGTCCCTAGCCCCATCTTTGGTATTTCGAAAGTCTCTTTCAAAATACAGGTGCAAAAGTTTAAAAAATACATATAAATGTTAAAAAAAATAATCACTGCAATTACAAGGTGTAACAAAACTCATCCAAATAGTAATACTAAGTCATAATTTTATATAGAAATCATTGTTTTGTGTGATATTTTTCACATGGAATCTACACAGTTATGTGTTATACAAAGATTTCTGTAGGAAATGTTCCAGAGAGAAGTTTGGAAAAGTGTGGTGGTCCTGACAAGAATTCTAATTTAAGCAAAGACAGAAACAAACTCTTCTGGCATGATTTGGATGGCCTTAAAGAGTTCCAGTATGGCTTTATACTTCTGCACGTATGAGTTCTCTCTTAAGGCAGGATTTCAAGCTTGGGCTTGTTGTGGAAGAGCCCGTGGCCTGCGCCTGTTTCCATTTGGTGGGTTAGTGGTTGGGTTCGTTTGCTTTTGGTAAGTTAGTAGAACATTTGCAATAAACATTAGCTATAAATGTATGAGATAGTCCACCCAGCAGCGCTGGTTTTAAGACAGGAGGAGGCTTGTGCACTTTACCCGTACCGGTGGTACGTAGCGTGTTGATACCACCTACTTCTGTGCTGGAGGGAAGAGCGTGAACAAGGGTGACCTAGTGGTCTCAGCTCACGTGAGGAAGCATCAGAGTCACTGCTCGTGCGCTGCCTGGGGAATTTGGTGCCTCTAGGAAGCACCGCGCTGGCTGTAAGGAGCGTGTGCTGCAGCCGAGTCGCACGCCTGGGCTATGCCCAGAGCTCGCTGGGAGCGCCGGGTTTCCTGCTCGTGTTCTGCACCCACGCAGGAAGTCCTGCGTGGCCGAAAAGTGCCAGATCTCCTGGCGTGTGGGGCACGGGCAGTAAGCTCAAGGCTTCTGAGGAGCATGTCTTGATGTCCAAGTGATGCGCAGCGTATATACCCACCTTCCTCCCCAGGAGTCACGGCATAGAAATACGTTGCGTTTTGCAATCCCGTGTGGTTTGTTAACAAGGAGAAAGAAATGCCTGTTGCGTGCTTGTCTTCCATTGGATGTATAAGTGAAATCATATGTTACATTTACATTGGATTGTTCCATGTACTTGGGAAAAGGACAGCAAACTGCAGAAATTCAATAAAGGCAAAATGTTGCTTTCTCCTAGTTCCTTGCTTCGTAACACACTTTCTGCAGGGATATATTGACATTGGATTTGGGACAGTGGGTATGCAGCAAGGAACAGCAGCAACCCTTGTGTTTTGTTTTGCTTGTGTTTGATTTGTTGCTTTTGTCTTCTTCACTTCCCATTTTTCACTGCCAGTGAAGTAAGGACTGTTTCGTTTCGTGTACCCCATGTGAGGCAAACCTAGATTTGTCTTGCTCTTTAAAGGGAAGGGGGTTCTTGCCTTATGTCATATGAATTGTTAATAGGATACACGTTTCTGAAAAGCCAAAATGGAAAAAGAAAAAAATCTACAAGCACCCATAAGCTGCAGCTTGTTTGTTTTGGCAGCTGCAGAATAAAGTGCAATGAATACTAAAAACTACTAGTTTAGCATCTGTATCCTTTACTGGGCACGGCTTGATTGTTGTAAGTCAGAGCTAATTTTTTTTGGATTGAATCCAGCGCTAGCATAACATCTAAGTTCAAAGATACAGTACATAAAAATGTTTTCTGGATATTTTCTTCAAAATCTGCCAACTTCTTTTCTATTGTTTTCAGTTTTATTGATACAACAATGGAGTGATTTGAATTGCATTTGTTTTTCTTCTTCCTGTTGTTCGCATTTTCATTTTAAATTATTTACAAGTCTGAGGCTTGGAGATGAGAGTCTAATGAATGCTTTTAAAAATAAAACCTTCTTCTTTAAGCATGCTATGCTTCATGTTTTGAATTTATAACCCAAGTCTTAATGAATCGGTTCCTAGTTTCTCTCATCTGAGAATTTATGAGCTGTCCTATTTACAAGTTTTACCTATATGATGGAAAGATCATTCCTGTTTGCCTTAAATGAAAAGAACTGTTCTTGTTAACAAGCCTAAACTACTAATTAGGAGTAATTTGGCAATAAATACTATGCCAAACCTTTTAGCAATGTGAAGATGCAATATTTGGGGTTTGGGCCTTTTCCTGGTGTATTCTGTATAAGAAGACAGTGTGCTGTATTTTTTTGATATACGTATCAGGTTAATAAAAAGTATTTTGGGGAAAAACACTTTATTTTATACTATTTACTACTATACTATACTATTTATAAGGATAATAGGTCCTTACAGGAAGTAGGTTCACTTCTGTTCTACATTTAGGGCAATATGTGGGTGGCAACATAGTATAATGTTGCTATAAGCCTTGTTATTGCAAGGCTTCAGGTAGATGGCAGACACATGAAAGAACCCTGATGACTTCATGTATATGTGTATGTGGTGTTTTGTTAACAGTTAAGTTATTCTGCTGAAAAAAATAGTAGGACTAGCAGTAGTTGCTTTGTTTTGAGTGTACATTAATGTAATTTAATCAGGAAGGAAAGAAAATCTGGGACTAGATTTTGATGTCATTTACCTGACTACAAATCGGAATATCTCCATTTAGTTTAACAGAATTTTTTCAATTTGTGTCAAAATGATCAAAATCAGATCCTGACACAAGCTATCCATCTCATAATTTGTGCATACAAAACCAAAGAAATAAAAGTGTTTTTTTTTTTTTTAATCCAAATCTTACCCCAAAAACCAAGCGTGGCTTTTTTAGCAGAGGTTTGTAATACAGTGTTTCTTGTTGGTACTGGCAACTTTGCAGATATATTTTATCAAGAAACATTTTTTTTTTTAGTTGTTTCTGATGAGACTATAATTGTCAAAGCTACAGACTTGTGAATTTGCGAGCCATTCTTAAGTCTAGGTAGCTTGAAAATTTTTGACAAGTATTTTCTTTGACTTCTTTGTGTGCGCCTCTGATGATACCTGCGGAGGGTTGTATGTAGGCTTTGTTCCGTGTCAGATTTTCTTTATGTCGCCCAAGGAGTACGCAATAGGGGTGGCAGCCTGAGAAAGGAAGAAGAGGAGACTGAAGAGAAAGGTGATGTAGGTCCGAGGTGTCCCTTGTGCTGCTCTGAAGCAGACTTCTGATGAGATGTAAGGAGCTCCTTCTCTCAAAACCGAGGAATGTTCCTTGGGTACCAGGTTATTAGTAGACAGTTCTTGAGAGAAGACAAGTAAAAACCTGGGAACGCATTTTGCTAGGTCTGTTTGGGCTACTCGGTTTCTCTTTCCAGGTGAAGAACCTTTGCAGGTGGAGGTTGACTTGCAGGGACGCCTGCTCTTTTTCCTTGTTCACATCATCCTGAGTTTTGACGTTGCTGGTATCAACACAGTGTATTTTGGGGTACAGTGTTGAATAAACTTGCTTTGTCAGAGAATGGGTACCTTTGTATTTTGGGTGCAAAGGGCAATTACCCTATCGGGCGTGGATTTCTGAGGAGGTGGCATACAGGCAGAGGTAATACGTTACACCAGCCTCTATAGATGGAGAAGTAGGCAAGCTTTCAAGCACACAAGGCTGTCTTCAAATCCACTGCTGGTATCAAGGTAAATAAAATATACTTTAAATGAAAACCAAGTTAATTTCTGAAGTTTATACTTAATTGTTGTATGGAAATACAGAAGCGTAAGGAGTGTGTCTTTTCATGGGGTCAAATAATATTTGATTTTTACGTTTGTTATAAGTACTCAAAGGTCATTAGATTTTTAATTACATTAAACATAACATTTTGGATTACATCTAGTCTAACCGGCAGTGCTGAGAAAACTTCAGTTGGTCTCGTGGTCATGGCTTTATTTTGATTTTAAATTATTTTTCATTCTTGTAAATTATGTTTCTAAGCTCAGTGGTATCTGTTTTGAGAGAGGAGAAATACTTCACATAATATTTAAATTTTGTTTAGATAAACCACCTGGAAAGTACAGAGAAAAAGAATGGCATGTTCCCTAAAATAAAACTGGAGTAGGAATTTCACTTTGTAAAAGAAGATATTCATAGTTGGAACAGGTCCAGCGAAGGGCCACTAAGATGATTAGAGGGATGGAGCACCTCTCCTATGAGGACAGGCTGAGAGAGCTGGGGCTGTTCAGCCTGGAGAAGAGAAGGCTCCGGGGAGACCTGAGAGCAGCCTTTCAGTAGCTGAAGGGAGCCTACAGGAGAGCTGGAGAGGGACTCTTTGTCAGGAAGTCTAGTGATAGGACAAGGGGTAATGGTTTTAAATTGGAAGAGGGGAGATTTAGATTAGATATTAGGAAGAAGTTCTTTACTGTGAGGGTGGTGAGGCACTGGAACAGGTTACCCAGGGAAGTTGTGGAGGCCCCATCCCTGGAAGTGTTTAAGGCCAGGCTGGATGGGGCTTTGAGCAACGTGCTGTAGTCAGAGGTGTCCCTGCCCATGGCAGGGGGGTTGGAACTTGATGATCTTTAAGGTCCCTTCCAACTCTAACCATTCTATGATTCTATGATAGTGGTGGAGTTGTCTAAACCATCAGAATTGCCAGGCATAAATAATTACATAATTTCACACTTTCCAGTTAAGTCAGACCCTGATTAAGAAGTTGACAGCCTGAGAGAGTCCGCTCTTTCACAGTGATGTCTGTATTCCCAAAATTTGTAGAGGCTGCCTCTAGGAAAACAAGACTGAGCTTTAAACCTTGTACTTTGAATGAGAACCCTTATTGACAAATGGAGAATGTTCTTTTTCTTAAAAAAGTTTTCGTACTTTAAATGCATAGATACTTCAGCTTTTCTGCTTTCAGCTAGCATAGATTTTGCTGATACCAGGTCTTCTCGCTGTCTTGGTCCTCACTGTCTTTCAGTATGTTTGATATTCATATTTCTTTTTTATTCCTTCTTCCTTGCTGTGCTTTTTTTCTTCCTTTTCTTAAACAAATAGATAATATGGTAATATGAACTCTAATAGGAAAAAGGCATTGTTTAACTCAGTTGGGGTACTACTAATCCAGTCACCAAATGTAACCGTAACACAGCATGCATTTTAATTATTAAATATAATGGAAACTTTGCATTTTAAATTTAGAGCTATAAACCACTTCTTTGAAAATGCACAGTTCAGCACTATGATTTTAGCTTGTAGTGAATTACAGGGCAGTATTCTTTGATCAGTTATTACAAGTTGAAGATTAGTAGCATTCAGTGCTTGTGTTAATTTTGAGAATACATATAGGAGTCACCACAGGTCAAACTGAAGCTCACTCCTGTATATTTTTAATGATTTAGTCAGCTGGCTGGATAAAGCAATGTAAAAATAAAAATGTATAGATAAGAGAGTCATACCAGTTGTTCCAAATAAGGGTAATTTAAAGGAATATTGTCAAGGCTTGTACTCCCCCAAATTCTAGTAATTTGTAAAATATGCTTTATTATTAAATGCAATAATTTTTAGGTTTTTCTTTTAGATACTTACTTGTTTGAACAGTTCTACAAAGTGCTAATGCACTTCTGATGTCTTCCCACTCAGTAACAGCTGAATGGTAGAACAACCAGTGGTGTGTTTGTTTATCTTTTGGTCAGTACCTGTTTTTGTAATGAATATGTTTTTACCATAAATAAATGTTATGGATTCTAATAGAAAATCTTAGTGTCTATGCTCTTTTCAACATAAAAAATTAAAATACTCTTAGAGTGAACGTGGATTTTACTGAATTGTCATGAAAACTTCCTGATTCTTGCATGAGATGAGCAGGCTTGAAGCTCTGCTCTGTTTTCAGAAGTGGGGGACATCACGTTATCATTGAGCAGCTCCAGGAGGTTTGGAGGTGGGGATGTTGCTTAGGTGCCTGCTTCAGGACGCTGGGACAGCTGGCATGCCATAGGTGCCAGAACAAGGCTCTCCGGATGCGTGAGAGGTAAACAGTGCCGCAGCGGCTTAGCAGAGCCAATGTTTTCTTCCTTTTGCCCAGGTTGCTCGTCCCAACAACTCTCCTTTCCTGGGTTCGGGATGCGTGCTCACTGTTTTTCTCCTCTAGCGGAGGAGGCTGTCCCCATGTGTTGGGCAACAGCTGGCTTTATTCTTCTGTCTGTGTATTGTATGCGAGGTGCCAGTACCTAACTCAGGACTCCAGATCTCACTTTCTGTTCCGGACTTGGAAAAGCTTGGCATTGAGTGTCTGACGTCCCTGGTGGATAACAGGCTGAAGTAACTTTGGACTGTTGAGTATTTGGAATTGAGTGCAGGTTTTTGTTCCATAGGGCCAACCAAACCCTTAGAGCATCCTTGTCAGCTGGTTCAGCCTTCCCTTTTCCTTCATCTTTTTTCCTTTTGGTGATCTGGCATAAACTTCGTGAACTGGTAACTGATTTTACAATTGCAGCCTTTGCTGCTGAGCCTGGCTGTTTTAAAGATATGGTTGTCATAGAGCACCAGCTTTCTCATTCTTTCTCTTGCTCCTCACTATTCATCTCTATTACAAATCAAATTATGGTATCAAAATTATTATGATATCAATGCCTCCTTAAAATTCTTACTTTATAGTTCTTCTTGCTCACGTACCTTTTTTGGGTGTATTGCCAGAGAGTGTGTAGGTAATGTCTTTCTGCCATATTTTTTTTGTTTACATGCATCTTGGAAATATCCTTTGCTGTCTGCGTGTGTCAGATTAGTGTAGTTCAGCAAAGGATCTTCACGTGATGGCTATTTTTTTTTTTTAATCCATGACCACCTCCAAGCCCGAATCGCTGTAGAGAACCAATGAATCTGTAGACATTACTCATTTGTATTGTTTCGGGGATGGGTTGCAAACTATGAATGGCCTAGTGGACTGTAGTTAAAGAATTGGCAGGAGAGCGCCCTTTCTGATGAATAAAGTTAGATACGGACTAAATGAAGACTACGTTGGAACTCATGGCCTTGGTTTCCTCTAAAAGAAGGCAGGCAGCATCACCTGGGGCAGCCGTGAGCATCTCTGGACTTCAGGTCTTTGCCAGCTTCTCTTGTGCCCCTGAGGCAGCGCCTGTGGGCAGCTCCCGGGCATAGCTTTGCCTGCTGCTCCTGCTGGCTGGACCACCTCACCGGCTGGACCACCTCACCGGCTGCACGGTGAGAACCGGAGCCGGGTGTTGCTGCCTTGCTTTTTTTTTTTTTTTTTTTTTTTTCTATTCCTTTCAGGCCATAAAATGGGGACTCTGAAAATGAAGGTACATCTTGCTTTTGTGCTTTTTCTTGTGCTCTAGGGGAAAGCTGAAAATAAGCTTTTGGTAGTAGGAAATTGCCTAGGTTGTAGCCTACGCCTTAAGGTCATAGGGTGCTTGTCTCTTGTTGCCTTATTTCATGCTTCATTTTGGAATCCACCTTCTTATGCATGAATTGTTTTCCATGCTATATTAAATAAAACCCTTTTTATACCCTTTAATCCTTTGGCTTCCATGAACTTCTGACGTTTTTTGGCTGCCTTTATCTTTCTGTAGCAGTTTTTATTGCACTATACGTTGTCCGGTCTCCATTTCCTGAATTCTCAAGTCTTAGGTCTTTTAATTGGGAGGAACCTCTTTTTTTACATGTTATTTTGTCTGTTGTTTGTTCTTAAAATGTGCTGGTTTTTTTTGTCCTGTCTTTTCTATGGTGCAGACAGACCGTTTTATTGCTTCTTGCTGTTTTCTCTCATTTCCCGCGCGTGCGGTCCCCAACTGTACGGATGACTCAAGGAGAGAGCGGTAGGATAGGGAGCTTTTCCTGCCCGGTCTGCCAGCCTGCGCCTGGCCCAGGTCAGCAGCAGCCGGAGGTCAGTCCCTGGCACCCATCCGCCCGGGGCTGACCGTCTCCCGCCCGTTCCCTGGGTTGGAAAATTGGTCTGGATTACAGTAGAGGGCTCTTGCTTCACTGATTTAAATTGCTAAGCGTTAAAAGTTTTTAGTCTGATTGCTTTTCTCCTTCTCTCACATCATGGTTTCTTGTCTTCCTCTTGGAGCAGATTTTTTTTTCCTTTTTTTTTTTTTAAATTTGTAAAAGGAAAAGTATACCAACTCTAAGGATGAAGTGAATTTTTACAGCTGAGTTATAAATTCCAAAAACTAAGGGGTTTATAATGGAAACTCTTATGGGGGAGAAGGAAGGGCTCGGTATAATACATATGTAACCTTTTTTCCCCTCTCTTTAGTGAATAGACCGTTTAAACTAAATTAAGTAAAGGATATAAATTCTGTTGTTTCAGTTTTTAATATTTCATGACTGATTTTATAGATAAAAATTACATTTAACAATAAATATGAAGAAGAATTTATACAGCCTGTTCTAGTTTGATATGGAACAGCAAATCCCATTTCTCTGTAGCTGTAAAGAAAATTCATTATAATGTCTTTGGTTGTAAGAGATGGCTTCATTGTGATTAGTTACACTGATAATAAAACAACCTTTTTACAAATGGCACAAGATACATGAGATCTCACGTGTCTGCCTTTTTAATAGCATTGAATTTGTGCATTTGCTACCTTTATTCTGTACTCCTTTTTTCATTTATAATTGGGCACTTTTAAAATCTACAAGTTATTAAAAATAGTCTAATATAACTTAATTTTTCTTTTGAGGCATAATGGAGAAGGAATTATTAATGCAGCTAAGCATTCTTAATTGTTGAGTTCTCAAAATAAACCCCCCCAACCCTAATTTAAATAAAAAAAAAATGTGGGTTTTTATCATTTTGTTCAATTCTGAATAACGAGTTTTGGGGATAAAATAATGAAATCTGGATATCTGACATTACTTTCTGAATCCTTTTTAAGCACCTGAAGAAATATCTTGACTTTCAAATGCCCTATTGCCAGTGAATTCAGTTGGATTTAGACCTATGTAAGTATTTGAGTCATTTAAAACACAGGTAGTGGCATTAGGATGCCTACTAAGCAGTTGAGAGTCCAAGTGTACACACTTGGGGGGGAGGATTTTGTAAGGAATTCATAGCCATTAAAGGGATATTTATTTATTTTTTCCATTGTACATGCATTTAAGAATACTCATATCTCCTTAGCACAATAATGCAGAATGAGTTTGATGAGAAAAGTATAATGGTTGTAATAAGAACCTTTGCATATTTATATTGCTGTGATTTGTGCTGCTACAGGGGTTTAACCAGTAAAATCTCCTGTATTGTTGAGTTTATAGAAATAATATCACATATTAGATTCTGGAAAAATGGTGCGTATGTGACAAAATGATATTTTAAATTGTAAAATGGAATTACGTGGCTACTGTTGGAGGTGAATTCCTTTCTTGCTTTATGTGAAAAGCAAAAGAATTTGGTGCTTTAGAATGAGGAAGGCTGCAGAGCTGATGAAACAGAAGTTGCATTTAATTATCAAATATTTATGGAATTTACCGGAAAGTGGAAATCTGAATCATAGTGCTTGGAAAAAAAAAAAGGATGTAATGATCAAGTCTTCTGGATAATACAAGACAGAACAACACGCTTAACATTAGGTTTCACTGTAAAAGATGTAAACCAACATTTTTGCTCTTGTTGTCTGTAAGTGTTAATTTTAGATTGTTGTCTCTTTTCCATTAATGATTACAGCTAGGAAAAAAGTCCTGTAGCACATGTTAAAAGTTTTTCCCCAGGACAAATAGCAGGGAAATGACTATTGATGACTGAAACATAGGACAAATATTCTTCTTACCACCTGAGAGAAAAATGGGCTACCCCAGCACCCTTTGCTGTAGGAAGCATCCCGTTTGGCTTGCAGTCTGCTTTCCATACTTGCATTGCTCCCATCAGCGGAACGGGCTGGGTCTGCAATTTGGGCTGCGCGGTCAGCTGAGAGCACAGCACCGAAACGCTGCTCTGTCTGTGGTGGGGAAAACTGACTTTGTGTCCCAGCCACGATAAATCAAACGCAAGTCGCCCATAAGGGTGAGCTTGTGGACCCTCAGATCCTGGGGGCGTTTAAGCTGAGTGATAGCCTACTTAGTAATATGTCAATTTTTTTCTCCCAGGAAGGCGTTGGAGCGGGTGTAATTTCTTACTCTAGCTTGGTCTCCGAGTACTTGCTGGTGGTTGCCACAGAGTATGTTTTCTGTGTTCATTAAAACCTATTGATCTCAGGAAAGTTTGTGGGATTGATTTTAACTCGGTGCGTTTCAGGGAATTAGTAGTATTTTTAGCAATAACACTCTCCTAACGCGTTCCCAAGAGAGAGATGTATTGAGGAAATACAGAGGCCACACACACAAGCTGCAGCCCTGACCCAACTCCCGAGGTCCCCTTGCCCGGGGAAGTGCCACGTGGTCCTGCTGTGACCTGCGACACCAAGAGCTGTGTCCAGGAAGAGTCCGGTGGCATGCTGCACTCCCTGCCCAGTAAGATTTGTGGAGCAGGAGGCAGTGGATGCGGCCACCAAGTTGACTGGCACGTGTCTTCCCAGTCTGCAGAGGAGGAGGACAGCGGTGCCACCCTCATCACACCAGCCGCTGGCCAGGTTAGCAGTGGCTAACCAGTTAGCATGTGGCCACCAGGCTCCGGGGGGAGAAGGAGACTCCCCTCACCTTGGGTTCCTTCACTGACATTTCCCAGGGAGCTGTTTGATAGTGTGGGTGCCGACTGGAAATTTGAGTTTGTGATAAGCCAGTAAGGTTTGAAGGAAATGCACTGTGGTCTTGTGTAGCTGTTACATGGTGTGCTTCAAAATAATGAGAAGATTTTGCATGCTAGATACCCAAGTAACAGAAACCTAGTAAACAAGGTGCAGTTCTTAGGTATAACAGAATGAAGCTGTGTAATTTTTGTAGGTGTTAGGGAAGGGGTCAGGTTCCCAGCGCAACTGTTCCTGACGTCGCACTGCGTGTGCCATTCCTGCAGGAGAAATTAAATTTTTAATTGCCAAGTGAGTCCTTGCTCGGGGATGCACTTGAACACATGTGCCTTACATCCAGCCTAGGAGGAATCCTGCTGACACTGTGCACGTGCTTGGGCATATCGCTCGTTCTGGAAGACAGCTGAATTTCTGGGACTGATTTAGGTAGGCACCAAGTTTGTTGCACTGAAGCAAACAGGCATGGACAGAAATGGGTACTATTGATAAGCGGTGGCATTTGAAACCCTCATGGTAGTTGTTCCCAAAGTATTAGTACTGTGAATGCTTGGGACAAGAGGTAAATGGGGGGTTTATAGGTGACAGTGGTGTTAGCAAGGGGTTGTTCCTTCTGCTTCTCAGTTCCTTCCTTCCTTCAATTCTAGCTGGCTGGGACCTGTCCTGAGGAGATGTGGTTTCACTGTACGGGCCATGGTCCAAGATGGATGCTGCTGAGGCATCCCCCGGTCCTTCTCTGGTGGGTGTACTGAGCCCTTTGCTGTAGCACAGCAAAGATTCTGCCTCGTTCACCTCCGCTCTCCATCATGACCAAGAGTGCCTGTTGCTGAGGAGAAGTGGGAGCCTGCTCGGCTTTCAGCCTCTCTCCTGTCAGCTGCTGGAGGGAAGGCACCTTTTGTAGCTACACGGCTTAGCTCTGGTGAAGGGCTTGAGGGATGGGGAAGGGAAGAGGCTCCACGTTGTGCAGGAATAGTAGCTCTTGGCTGGTATCGCAGGCACCAGAGAAGTCACAAGTAATTTTTGTATCACCTCATGTTGCCAGTGCTTGGGCTCATGATGCCACTGTCACACCTCCCATTGCTGTCCTGTAATGGTTTCCATCTTGTCATGGGCAGTGATGGAATCTAGAATGAAATTCAATGGTAACCCCCTGGACTGTTCAGAGAGCAGAAATACATAGCTTTAAAAGGCATTCAGCGGCTTCAACTGAAGCATGGATTTGTTCACCTGAAAGTAAAAATCAGTTGTTATGAAGGAAGCCAAGCTTTGAACAGCTATGCATGGTTTAAGCCTTAGTGACGATCATCTAAGGTTATTGAGGAAAAATAACGCCCTCTGTGTTGAGGAGGAGATGGCAGCACTATTGTGAATGGTCGCACATATTGTAAGGAGAAAAGATGTGATTTGACATGCAGCTTTTCCCCGGCACGTTAAGGGTTTATCCCCTCTGTAGCCAAGAACTGTGTACAGCTATCACCTTTTTATACTGGTTGCTAATGATGGATATTAATTTCTTCTTGTTAGAGATCCAGTGACACAAAGGGGTGAAGGCTGCTGCTTAAGCTTTGCTGAAGTGTGCTGGAGGACTATTGTGTTGCGGCAGGGATTTGGGGCAGCATCTAGAGCACAGAGACCTTCCAAGTGCCCCCTGGTGCCAGGCAGCCCCCGGCTTCCACCCTGCTTCTCCCCCATCGCCCTTGGTCTTATTTAAGCAGCCGAGCTGGAAGATAAAAACTGAAAAGAAAGCCTGGGTTTCATATGTCTTAGAGAATTGAGCTGAAATACTTCCAGTGTGCTCATGTCTATTTTATCGTACAGAAAACCAGGTTTTGTCTTTACGTAATAAGCTAATAGTTCAGATTGTTGAGTATGTCTGGGTGTGTTAATACCAATAATACAAATATATACAGATATGTAAACATCCATGTTCCAACAAGTATATATTCTAATTGATAATAATACCAGCTGTCATTTCTATAGACATGCTTGCCAAAGAGATGTGTAACACATTTCTGTTTGATCTGCTTTTCTCAGATGAAATGCAATTACTTCCTTGTGTGCAGTGGCCACCAGGTGTCATCAGAATGCTTTTACTTTTATTAATTTCTCCTTTTCTTTAGAAGCATAAGTACACTTTGTATTCTTCTCTGGAAACTTGTTAACCTACCACACAAATAATCCCAACTCCTTACCTTACCTATTCAGCCCAAAACTTACGCAGCTCTTTTCAGCTGAGCTACTTGAGTAAGCTGCTGACAGGAGGAAAACATGATGCACAATAACACCAAGAAGCGTGTGCATATATACACAAATGATTATGTGCATTCTTTGCCCTAGTCATTCAAAAGATAGAGATAGATACAGTAAGCTAAACCATGTGGGCCTGGTTTACCTTAGTAGAATGTCATTAAAGAGCCACAGGCAAGGCAATTAAAATGATTACTGAGAAAATACTAGTATTTAAAGCATATTGAATTTCCCTTTCTGTCTTCTGCCACCCTTCCTCCTTTTAATGCCTTTCCTACAGTTTTGGTGTCCTAACTTCACATTAAATGTGTTTTTCGGATTTGGGTTTTTTTATTTACTTATGTAGCTCTGGATGTTTGGCATGTTTGCATTAATTGTGGATAAAACACAGCCAAACTATTATCAGCCTACCTTTAATTTAAAATGGTTCTTTTTTTATCTTCAGTAAGCTATTGCTCAGTGAATATCTGTGTAATAACTAACTGAATGATGCTTAATATCTTATCTTCTTTTTGTTACATAAAAAATGAAGAGAACATTTCAGTGCAAAAAAAAAAGCATTTGTTTCTTTTTTTTTTTTTTCCTGCTTCCTTGCAGTTTTGTCTAGTTCGTACTTCCCTTCTGCATCTTGGTTCAACTTAAAAAGAAAAAAAGTGTTCTGGGCTGTCAGCTGGTGGAGAGCTGGCCTTTTGTGTTGGCCTTTTCACCTGTTCTGCTACCTCCTTGAGCCTGCTGATGCTGTGTCAGCAGACAAATATGTCCTGGGCTGTGATGATGGAGGCATCTTGTTGCTTTTTGTGTGATATGGTAGTATAAAACAAGGGGCCAACAAAGCCATCTCTTTTTTTTTGGTCTTTTAGGATTAATTTTGAGCAAAAGTTGATGAAAAATTAGTAAATCGTGGCAAATATTAAACACCAGAATAGCAGTCTAGGAAATTCATACTCCTTGTGTTCTAAAGAACAGTCAGGGCTTTTAGGACCAGGTTTCTAGGGTAAAAATTCCAAGACCCAGTTTCCAAGTGACAGCAATTTCAACTTAGTGTTATCTTTTGCTGCCAAAGTGCAGGAGAAAGTTAAGACACTCAATATTTTTTTCAGCTGTCAGCATGAGGTGGTGCTTGTGCACTTCCTCTGATGAATTCCAGTGTGGTCCAATATACGTAAGAGGGTCCTACAGCCTATGGTAGAAAAGAGATTCAAATTGCATTTACTTTTTGCTTTTCTCAAGTTTTAATTGGTGAAGTTGGTGAGAATTGCAACTTGCATGAAACCATGTAATTCTGAGAGTTCCTACAAACTGCATGACTCATCAGTGTATCTGAAAAATGAACATTTCTTTCCTGCAAGTTTCAGTCATGGACCTGATAAACTCTGTGAAGTGTTTTGAGAATACTTAAACCGTGCTTTTTACCCATAAATACCACAGCGCTATACGAGTATGATCTTTCTTAGATCCTCAGAAGTTTCTTTTGTATATTTATATTGCTATTGTTATACGTATGCCTCGCTCTGGAAATAGCCAAAATTATTTAAATTTACAATTCAAAATATACAGACCTCTTTAAATTTTCAAAAATTGAAAATCTGGAGGTTATTGAGTACTTTTTAGGAGATACTAGTGCGTTTCTTCTTATTCTCTGTCTCGGACATGCCTATTGATTCTGACAGCACTTAAAATGACTCTGTATCCATGCCTTTCTTTTTTGACTCCCTCTTCAAAGCTGATCTAATTGGTGGTCATTGCTGTATTTAGCAGCATTTAGTGGTTTCTGAGGTGAGTGAATGATGGACCAGGGTGCCTTCCCTTTTTCTCTTCTTTTTTTTTTGGTGTTTTGTTTTTTTTTTTTTTGTTTTGGTTTTTTTGTGTGAATTAAAGTATATATTCTTGATGTCAGGAATTCATAAGAACTTCCTTTATGCTGGCAATTTCCATCCCCCCTAGAATGACTTTCAGTGGTTTGGAAGTGGAAGCAAGAAGGATGCGAGTTGTAATGCAGGGTGCGTTTCACTGTGATGCAGTTACAGTTCTCCCTGATGCCTGCGAGAAAATGAAGTTAATGGCTGCAGGTAACTTGCCGTTTTCAGTGATACTCAAGTGATGACTATCCGTGGGCTTTTTATTTTTTGTTACTTTAACTATTGTAGATACATCAGTGTGGAAGTTTCAAAGAATTTAGTCTTTGAAAGCCTGTAGCTTTTTTGGAAGTCACCTGCGGAGGTCCTGGTGCCTTAGGAATATGACTGACTTTACATGAAGAACAGGCTCGCGATGTAAAGCTTGAAGTGCAAGGGAAAATACATGTTTTTAACTGTTAACATCAACTACTCCTCAAAATAAAGGTAATCTTTGTTCCATTTGAACCCACAATGCTACTGTCTTCTATATTCCATTATTAAGGAGACTATTCTCTTGGATTAGTCTCTCTGAAGGAAGTGAGGTAACTTTGTAAGGCCGTAAGACAGACCTATGATTTGATTTAGGAAGGATGTTATGCCCTTGAAAATGAGAAGATGCTTATTTGACACAAAGGTCATATGTTAAGATGAGTTGTTCACATTCAGTTTTGTGCAGGCTATTTAAGGAGCTCATTAAAATGATTTTGCTTCATTGTATCCATGATTTCATTGAAAGAATTAATTGTCTGAAAAAGGGGAATTTTTACTGGAAAAAAAAAAGAAACTGTTTTCCATATGTCACATCCTTTGCAAACACCGCAGACTGGGTATTGAATACTTGGAGACGATAATACACTGACGGAAAAGTGCTTTGGGAATTCTAATGCCCGGATTAGCATAAAAAAATAAAAACCAAAGTGGAATTTAGTACTTGTAAATATACTTTCTTTGGGCTCTTCTGTGCACATCCATAGCCCTTCCTTTAAAGAGCTGGCATAGAACCAAAATGAGAAGTAAATAAAATGTATTGAGCATCAAGTTAAGGAAGTTTGCTGTTTGTTACAGGTTTATGGATCATCACTAAATTGCTTGTCCTTCTGATCTCAGATTACTACTTTCTAAATTTTGTCTGAGGATTAGGGCAATGCAAGTCTTGCATTGAAAATCTTAAGTGCACTGTCATGGCTTTTCACGTAGAGGAATTATATACTTTTTTTTGGACCAGAGGAAAAAAATAGAGAAAATACTCAACCAAAATGTTCTCTATTTCCATCAAAGAAAAGATCTTCTGTCCACAGATGACTGATTCTTTTATATAGAACTGTAGCAGATACTACATCAATATACAAAAAAGCATTGTAGGGCAAATACGAAAATCTGTGTTGTTATCTGGTAAAAAATGGTGGTGGCAGCTCAAGAAGTGGTATTTCTCTTTTTTTTTTTTGTATTTGTTTTCTTCTTTATAGCTAGTGAGATGGTGCTGAATTGTGACTGTCTTTTAAATTAGATTAAATATTGAAACAAAACCTCTGTGATTTTGACAACTTGGAAATCCCAGTGCATGAAAGAGGAGAATCTTCAGCTATATTGAGTTCTGTGACACAGCCAAAGTGTTGAGTATTATGCACTTGTAATTTAAAAATGTGTGTGTCTCCTTATATATTTTGTAAAGATTTGGATATTTGGCCTATGCAGATGTAGCATGTGTAGCATAAACATTTTGCTTTTGAAGATCTTGCAAACATGTTTCACTTCTTTTGGGTACTTGAAAAATTACTGAAGAAAAACACTGTGTTAAAGATTTAGCAAATATTTCCAGTGGAATTAGCTAGCTTAGCTTTTTGTGTGCACAAATGGTGAGGCCACAACAGGTTTCTTTCCAAAACTTAGGAAGAGCAGTGTGCTGCAAAGAACCTTAAAATGTGTTAGGTAATGTATGACTGTCTCCAAGCAGAAGAATTTGTTAACCTGAAGCTAATGTGGCAAATTAATTTTTGGTCATATCCTTTAAGAATCTGTTCAGCTATACTTGATTTATATGAACATTAACAAAAGATTTATGTTACAAAAAGTCAACCCACTTTTGAGTTAGAGCAGCTTAATTTTCAACATCAAATATGATGTTAAGAGAGAGCTGTTTGACAGAACCAGGTTTTAAACTATGGAAATACCGAAGATTTGACTGCTGTCTGCTTAGCTTGGGCTTCATCCTGTGGTCTGCTGTGTTTTACCTGGTGATACCATTGGTGCAGTCTTGGACCTTGCAGAAATCCTTTCTGGTTTATTTATGCAATACATTAAGTGGTAACGTGTCGTTGTGCTTTAGGTACAACATTACTTGCAAAAACAACCAGAATTTTTAAAAGGTGAAAGTAGAAGGAAAAGCACAAGAGCTTGCATCTTGTGTCATTTTTAGTCTTGTTGGTCCATGAAGAAGGTAGTTCAAGAGCCGTTCCTCCCTACTTCTACTGCTATATGAATTTGCCAGCATGACATTGATATCAAAAGGCTTATTCAGTCACACTAATGAGTAGGAGTTAGACTTAAGCGTGTGCTTAAGTTGGCACGGCTGCAGAGGGTTACTTGTTACATCTGGAATGTGGTTTTGGTTACCAGTCGATTTAATCAAATTCCAGATGCTGATTCTCTGCTCCTGATGGTGATCCCTGTGCCAGATTGAGGTTTGATCCAAGATTAATTTTGCAAAAAGTAATCCATTTAACCCTATGTATCATGTGGTCACTGGGACTGTACCAGCTTGGAGTGCTGCTGCCGCCTTCTCTGATGCATTGGTTCCTTTATTAATACCAACTGTAGGCTAGCCCTTAACTAATGTGGCTTTAGATGAGAGCAGAGGTGAATTGGCTTATGCAGGTTGAGGATTAGGACCACGGGGATTTGTGACCAGTTTGTTGCTTTGCCATTGTCCTCCTGTCCTGTGGCAAACCTGAGAAAGGGCTTTCAGGAGAGAAGCTTGCAGCAGAGGAAGAAGCACTATAGGCTACTTTTGCCTGCAGGAGGCTCACGGTATGCTGAATGCATCCGTCAAGTAGTAATAGTCTTTTGTGCAATAAATCCGTGTAGGAAGCTGAGGTTTGCCCACAGCTCCCTTTGGGTGTGGGACACTACTCCCCCATCGAGGAAGCTGAGGCATACGCTGCTGAAATTGTGTTAGAGACACAGCTGTGTTACCTGAGCAAAGATCATAGCGGGGAGAAACAGAGACGTGGTTCAGTGTTGTGGGTCTAGATCTTGTCTGAGATGTGGAGAACTGACCATACGTAACTCAGCAAATCACTGACTGTGGTCCCAGCAAAAAGTAGGAACAACAGCCGTTAACGGTCTACTGCAGGAGATGTACTCCTGTCCTAAAGGCAACTTTGAGAGAACTAAAAGGAATTCAAGGCAATTTAATTCCTTAGCTTAATTAACATAAAGGTAATTTTAGAGAGACAACAGCAACCACCTCATAGTTGTTTTGTTTTATAGAGAATTCTTTCTGGATTATGGTTTCATGCAGGTGGAACCTGTGCCATATAGTGATATTTAGACACTGTTGATACGGAGGTGGGACAGAGGAAAGTCTGTCTCTGGGATGGGCCTGCAGGGGGACATTATTTTCATGAACACTCAGATGTGAGGTAGAGATGAAACTGGTAAAGGCGTACCATTTATTGTTGCTACACCTAACTTGTGCCGTGCAGTTGAGGAGCTGTTGCCTTGATAATAGTTGTTACTAGTTGTGGGGGTAGCTGTGAAGCCATTGACTTAATTACGATTACTGCCTGTAAATGCAGTGGAGTGCATCCCTGGTCTGTGTGGTAAAAGTTTATCATGAAGGGAAGGCAGAAACTTACCTCTAAGTGTCTCCATTTGCTGTTGAGTTGGAGAACTGGAGGAATTAGGCAAGAAGGCTGGGGCACAAGACTTCGCGTTTTTGTCTTACATATGTGACTGGTTTAATGTCATACTGAAATTATTGGCAGCACCTATGAGACTTGTGGTTTGCATTTTTCACTTACCTAGCAACTTGTTTGTGGTCGTAACTACAAACAGTTTACAAAGATAAAATAGGGAAAACCATTTTTTTTTTTTAAATTTTCCTAAGTGCTTGGAAAAAATCCTTCATTGATGCAATACAGTTGAGTTGAAGACAGGGTTGGACACCAGAACTGGGACTGCAATCTGGTATTTTTGGTAGAGTGCAGAGCAGGTTGAAATACTATTGGAGGGTTAGTGAACAAATTCCGAGGAGTGATCTTTTTTTTTGTATCCCAAACAGTGCTTATAAACCTTTTCAGGATAAGCTGGCACTTTGAAGGCTTTATGCTCCTCAGCTATTAATTGCTGTAGCATTTTTGAACATACTGACAACATGGTCACTTACACCAGCTGAGAATATAGACCTGATTGTTTTACTTCTGACTAATTGTGATAGTTTGTCATGGTTTAGTGAACAAAGAAAAATGATAGTGTGTAAGAATCAGAAAACCCCAATTAGTGAAGCAATATCTGGGTCCTCCAAAGGGCTGTTGTGATCTAGAGGTGGTTATACTCTTGTTATTTAGGTATAGCTAGTTTGGTATAAGTTGGGTCAGTACTTTAGCTCAACGAGAGATCTACAGTTGAAGAACTGTTCAATGTATGCAACTACTGTGCATTCAATTGTTATAGGCCTTCCATAAATTATTATTAAGCAGAAAACAATTTTTTTACTTTCATAGGTAATAAGTCCAACTGATTCGAGTATATTTCCCCAGTTTAATACTTTCTTACTTTGTCCTCAAAAATAAGCTATTTTTTTTAACATGTACTTGAATACTTTTTTGTACCCTGCATTGTCTGTATCAACATTGCAATTACTTAATCTTGTCAGGAAGTACTTACACTTGTGGTCATGGCCTCATTCAAGGGGTAACTGAACAAAAAACTGGATACTTGGATCTGCAGCAAATTGATGTTTAAATCATAGTGTAAAGCACATAGATAAACATTTGGTATTTAATCATCTGTTAAAATGAAATGCATTTTCAATTCTCAATCGCTTCATATCAAAATGAAAAGGTAATAAATGTCAAGATTTGATTTCCCACCCCCATCCCTCTTATAAACTGTGTTGGTAGCTTCAGTTTTCTAGTGTTGACATCTTTTTGGGAGCAAGAAGGTCACACCGGGCAGTTTGGCAAAAGCTTTTGGTAGCTGTATTTGGATGGTTAGAGTTTGTGCTGGGGTTCAAAGATGCTGCCCTTCTCTGCGCTGCTGTTTCATGACTTTTTTTTTATTCTTTCTCCCCACACCTCCAATTGGAAAATGAAGTTTTAGAGGATATTTTAGGAATAATGGGGGACTATGCTTGCGCCACATTCTTTTAGAACATGGCTTTATTTGTGTTTTCCCTCTTTCTCTTCAGCAGCAGGTAATCTAAGCAGAGGAAGGAAAGAAAGCTTCATACTTAGAATGTTTAACATTTACGTTGGCTTTGTTTTGCTTGTTCTTGCAGTCATGGTCATTTCCTCCTTGGAGCTTTTAAATTTGAAAACCTGGATTTCTAGTTCAGGAAAAGTTGAATGGCCGGTTCCCTAAAAGCTGTTAGTGTTTCATGCCCAGAACATGCTTCCAGAAACTAAGGTTAGGCTTGTCTGCCCAAGTTTAAGCACGTAGTAAATTACTTGATTACACAAAAGCTACAGAAGCTAGTGCTCACTCACACAGTGCTTATCACAGTGACAGCTCTGTAACCAAGTGCCTAGAAGCTGGTTTGATTTTTAGATGTCATAAGTTTAGACACCAAGCTGAAAATGTAGCCTCCTGTTTTTCATTGTGTCTGTCTTCCTGCCATGACTTTAATTTGCTATATTGCCTTTTTTTTTTTCACTTGCATCTTTTAACTTCTGGTTGTATATAAAAGACTAATAATAACTCTTTTGTTTTATAGGTACTAAGTCAAATGATCTACAATTGATAATATCAATATTAAGAATGGATGGGGAGGAAAAGAAGAAGAGAGATGATGTTGACGAGAGTTTACAAGCTGAGTTGACGGAAGAATTCCAGGGAAATGCATCAGGAAAAAATGCTGAATGTGACTCTTCATCTCAGCAGAAAACAAGTCTTGTATCAGATGAGGTGTTCAGGGACCTTGAAAAGAAACAAAAAGAGAATGGCACAAACAAAAGGGCACTGTCAGGATCACCAAATCTGGATGTTGTTGAAGCAGACAAACCTGAAAATGTCTCCAGAAAAAGAAAGCGGACTTCTTCAGAAGACTTGAAAGACAGTGAAAGCAAATTGCACGAAGTCATAGCTGGAGAAGCAGGTAGTATAGAAGCTGGACCTGTAAAGAAGGAAGGAGTTGCCTGTTGTCTTGGTGATGACATATTTAATTCAAATTTCCTGTGCCTACATTGTGATTTCAAATGTGCTGATGGTGCCATACTGAAAAATCACAAGGAAAATAAACATTCACAAGAGTTGCCAGCTGCTGTTCCTGATAAGTTATCTTCCTCAGTTGGAAACACAAGTGGAGATCTTAAAGGCAAAATGACTGATCAGTGTTTACCTTCCTGCTCTGATATGGAAAAACATAAACAAGAAAACCCCTCTAAACAATCCAAAGAGCAAACATATCCTCACTGCAGTTGCACAGCTGAATGTAGTTCAACATTACATATGCATGTTAAGCAAGATCATGAGAAATCCAAGATATTTTGTTGTGATCTTTGTGGTTTTCAGAGTGCCGAGGAAAGTCTCCTAAATTCTCATTTCCTTGGCAAGACGCACCTTCGACGCCAAAATCTTGCTGCACGGGGAGGTTTTGTACAGATATTGACAAAAAAATCCTTTAAAAACCAACAATCTACTGCAACCAAAGAGAGGAATGTCAGAGCAAAACCTGGGACCAGTAAATTAAGGGGAAGAACTGCTGATGCGAAAGAATTAAGTGTTTGTAGTGCACTGAAAGGCTCAAAAGTAAGCTTGTCTAAACAAAATGATGGCACTAAACTTGTTGAGATGATACCATCTTTAAATGTTCCCACTGAAAAAACAGATCGTATGACAGAAGAAACATTGCTTTCTTCTGGTGTAGAACGAAATTATGAAGTCCGTACTGAAAAACTAGAAATACCAGGACCCTCAGAAAGTATCTTGGAGAAAACAGAACTTCCTCCGACTACCAAAAAGCTAGTCAGCAGTTTAAACATGACAAGGAGATTTGATAGACTGGAACATAAAAGAAATCTTGTCCTGTTAAGGTCTTCATTTGGACAGAGTAGGTCCTTTAGATTAAAAAGGCAGGTTAAAAGAAGGTACCGTTTGTTGGGTAATAGTAAGAGAAGCAAGTCTGAAACTCCAAGAGTACATGCGAAGCATATCTCCAGCACACAGCTTAAACCTGTTGATTCAAGCCCTATGACCCATACAGAATTAGAAACAGATGCTAAAAGTAATTGTAATACTACTTCGGAAACTCAAGATCTCAGTGAAGATAAACCAAATACGCCTTCTTCCTATGCTACAGATACTAAAGATTCTGATGTTAAACTTACTGCTGATCATGGTGTTCTTCATACTTGTGTTGATTGTGGTCACGTTTTTCAGAACAGAAAAAGTTTGGAAATCCATGTTGCAAAGCTTCATACAAAAAGGATCCAGTTTCATTGTCAGACGTGTAGTTATTCCTCCAGAGTCAGGGAAGACATGAAGCAACACTGTCAGGACAGTAAACACCAGATGGGTGGTTGTAGCTTTAATTGTCAGCTCTGTTCATTTACCAGCTTGAATGTGATCAGCCTTCAAAGCCATATGAGTGAAGTGCATAATATGTCCCACAGTTGTCCAACTTGCCTTCTTTTTTTTCAAATGGAAGAAGAGCTGATAAATCATCAAAAAAATGAAAATCATGATGGTTCATTATTTCAGCAAGCTACTCCATTGAGTAACAGTGATCAGACCTTGCAAGTGGTAACTTACGCTGACTCAGTATCAAACAATAGCCAAAGTCTTGCAAAGGAAATGGAAGTATCAATGAAAGCAAAAACTCCAGGCTTTTCCTTCATAAATCATAGAAATGAACTAAAGCATTCTGTTATGAATAAAACCCAATTTCAGTGTAAAAAATGTTTTTATAAGACAAGATCTTCCACAGTTCTTACAAGGCACATAAAACTCCGACATGCACAGGAGTATCACTTCCTTTGCAAAGCATGTAATCTCTACTCATTGAGTAAGGAAGGAATGGAGAAGCATATCAAAAGAAGCAAGCACCTTGAAAATGCCAGGAAAAACAACATCGGACTGCGTTTTGAAGAATGCATTGAAAAGGTTTGTGTTGGTGTTGGTGGTATTAAAACAGCGGTGGATCCTTCCATTTCTGGGAGTGGAAATACAGAGTTAGATAAAGAAATTATACATGTTTCATCCTCTTCTGTGGAAAACATATCAAGTAATAAGGAATTTGTTCCACTTGATCAAAGGATCGGTGAAAATGAATTGGTTTTAGCTAACGCACCCAAAAGAGGGAAACCTAAAGGCACTATTTCTAGGACATGTACCCATTGTGGTCTTTTGGCCTCCAGTGTTACAAATTTGACTGTTCACATCAGACGAAAGCACAGTCATCAGTACAGCTATTTGTGTAAGGTTTGCAATTATTACACTGTAACCAAAGGAGATATGGAACGCCATTGTGCAACCAAAAAACACAAAAGTCGCGTGGAAGTAGAAGGACATGGAAAACAGAACTCGGAGATCATCGTTAACCCTGAAGGAGGTAATTTTGAATCGGTGAGCAAGAAGGCTAACAGCCCCACAAATGCCTTGTATGAACATGTTGAGGATGGTAGCCAGTCATCGGATTTGGAAAACTCTGTCTTAGACAATCAGGAACTTGAGCAAGGAGAGGCTGAGCTCGAAGTTGCAAATGCCAGTAGGCTGCCAGATTTGGAGCATACCAGTGATCCGTTAAGTGTAAACCAACAGATATTTCTGGAACCAGCTAGGGTTGCTCAAGATGGTGACCCATGCTTCCAGAGAAGAGCAATGGGTGCGAATGACAACAAATGCATACACTGCAGCTTCATCGCTCATTCTTCTTCTTCTTTAGAGCTGCACGTGAAGCGAAAACATACAAAACAATTTGAATACTACTGCATGGCTTGTGACTACTATGCTGTTACTCGCAGAGAGATGATTAGGCATGCAGCAACAGAGAAACATAAAATTAGAAGAGAATCTTATGTTTATTCTGCTTCTGGGGAGGAAGCAAACATGGTAAATATCACTAAAGAAGGCACTGCTTTGTCTCAAGAGGAGCACCATCAAAGTGCAGGAGGGTCAAAAACTGGTTTAAGTGAAACAAAATGTGCCAATGACACAGCGGAAGGTGATCGTGTGAGTAAAAGCTTAACTGAGTGCACTGTCTTAGATGAAGATGCTTCTGCAGGAATGCCTAAAAGTGGCAATTCCCAAAATGCAGTAGAAGGTGAACTTGAAGAGGAGTCTAAAAATGGAGGAGAAAACCTGTTTTGTGAAGGATACCAGCAAACTCCTCAGAATGATAAAGTTGTTAAACCTGACAAGGAAGTATCCCTTAAAGAAACAGGTACTTGTGAGCTGGAGAAAAACAGGCATGGTCAGGAGCTGCTCAACTCAGGTGGTGATTGCACTGCAGACAATCAAAGTCGATCAAGCAGCACAAACTTGAATTCAGGAAAAGCTGAGGAAAGCCTTGAAACAAATGGAGAAAACCCTGAAGTAGAGTGTAGAAACACAGACGTTCTCAAAAAAATATCACTGAAAAAAAATAACCCACTTATGCTAACTCTTCCAGGAACAAGTAGCACAGTAGAGCAATCCAATTTTGCTGGAAACATTGGAGAAATGGTACAAAATATACATAGTTTAGAGGGTGACAGAAGTTTAAAAGAGGATCCTACTGGGGAGGAGGAAGAAGCCCTTATGGAGGCACAACATGAAGAAGAAGTAACTATAAATAACAACGTTTGGGAGGCAGATGGCTCAACAGCTGAGGGCATGCAAGAAAGTAGTAATGAGGCTTTAGGAACAGTTATCGGTGCTGACGATAAGGCAAAGGCAATGCAAAATTTTGGTAAGTTTGATTCTTCTATAGTGAGGTTAAAAAGCCATCAAGATGGGGAGGCCACTGACCATTCTGCTGACGGACAGATGTCAGGTGGAGTGAAAGCTGGTGAGCTCCCGGTGAAAGCAGACCCTTCGTCAAGCGGTGGGAAAAAGAAGAAGTCAGAAGGAATTTCCCTTGGGGAATCGACACGTATTCGCTGCGATGACTGTGGTTTTCTAGCAGATGGTTTGAGCGGACTAAATGTTCACATAGCCATGAAACATCCTTCAAAAGAAAAACATTTTCATTGTTTACTCTGTGGAAAATCCTTTTACACAGAGAGCAACCTCCACCAGCACTTGGCCAGTGCCGGCCACATGCGAAACGAGCAGGCGAGCGTGGAGGAGCTGCCCGAAGGAGGCGCTACCTTCAAGTGCGTGAAGTGCACCGAGCCCTTTGATTCCGAGCAGAGCTTGTTTCTCCACATCAAAGAGCAGCACGAGGAGCTGTTGCGGGAAGTGAATAAGTACATTGTGGAAGACACCGAGCAAATAAACAGGGAGAGGGAAGAGAACCAAGGCAATGTCTGCAAGTATTGTGGGAAGATGTGTAGAAGTAGCAATTCCATGGCCTTCCTAGCTCACATCCGTACCCATACAGGTATGGAAATGCGCTTTGCAAGTGGTCTCATTCAGACAGAGAGAATTATACCACTGGTCTTTTTCTGCTTGCTAATCTCTTTAACATTTCTTATGAACTGGCATTTGCATCGCCTGATGAGCCCCCGATGAAATTCAAAATTACCTAGAGGGGTATGAAAACACAGTGATCAAAGGGCAGGAAACGTAAGAACATTTTAAGCGCAGTCACCCTTCTGCTTTTTTGTTTCATATAGGCAGATTTCCTTTCCTTTAATCTAAATTGTAACTATTAATTGGTTCTTAAATTTATATAATGAAGCAGTGATGGTTTGAGAGAACAATTAGCTGTTCTTTCGAACTTCCTCTTCCTTGCAGTTGTTTAATATCCAAATTGTTTATTTCATTTCAGTTCAGTTACACTGTCAGCATTACATAATGCTTCAGGATAGACATTTGATATTATGTCATTCCTAAATAAATACCAATAAGAAACAGCAAGAGGTTTTTGTAGAAATACGTTATAGGAATTGGAATTGGTCGGCCTTTTTGGAAGGTAGTGTGTAATGCTGATGTGATGCACAGTGATGTAATATCTGATTTAGTTTCTGTGCTGATCACACTTTCAATTCATTTTTATGTTTAATTTTAAGTGGAAAATTTAAAAACATTTTTGTAGAAAAATGCATAAGCTGCAGTTCTAAATTTATGTAAAAATTCACTGCGATGTTTCTATAAACCTGCCATACATTCTTTATTTTAAATAGACAGCTTTTCTAAATCACTGAGCTCTGCTTAGACAAGTGGTGTCTCCATGGTTGAATTTATGAGTGGATTTGAATAATAAATTCACATTTCAATGAACATATTTTCATTAAAACTGTAAGGTTTATTTTACTGTACTTTTAAATAATGGCTTATTATGGAAGCTATAGTTTAAATTCATGCAGTATTTGAAACTTAGTGCATGGTTACAAGGAAGAGAACAAAAAGGTAAGAAAAAAGAAACGTAAAAGAATGGTAATTCCTGGCATAATCCTAAAATAGTTTTGTAAGGTTTTTTTTATGAAAAGGCAAGGGCGTGACTGGACAACAAAGTTTAAAATTAATCTTGGGAAACACGGACGTTGTATTTCAAACCTTTCAAAGTATTTTACTATAACTGCGGTACTCACGTATGCCAATAACTCACATACTTAATACTTTCAGCATAACTTTGCTATTGACAGGACAGAAGTAATCTGTATTGCTTCAGCTAATATCCAACTTTGAATGCAGTGTTAAGTCTTTAGAGGGATGCTCCTGTTCACATGGTTAGAACAGCTGTATAAGCCCTTAATATGCCCTCTTACGGCAGATAAAACTGAATAAAACTAAGGGGGAGGATGCTAATGGAGCTCTCTTTAGAATTCTTTATGCAACTGTCTGATCAAGACATGTTGCTTATAATTGATGTGTCCATTACTTGAATTCTCTTGTAATTATAGTCAATAAGTCTTGTAAATGTGTTAAAGCTCACTAAAAGCATACAAATTCAAGAACAGAGTAAGGCTAATAATTTAAAATAATCAATGTAGGCATTTCAGCACTTAATTTCCCTTGTGTGTTGATAGCTGATCATTCTTAATCCATTAAGATTTATTTAGTCGTTTACAATGCAAAATAGGTTTGCACTGGTCACTTGTGCCATTTGAAAATGTCCACCAGGTTAAGTGCAGAATGTAGTCCATTAGTCTTCCTTGACTATATGTATTAATTGCATTTAAAATCAAGTTAATGTGGATGTGAAAGTGAGGTAACTATCAATATATGACAAAGCAACCCTACTTACATAAGTTACATCATTGATTGTAACATTTAGTAAAAGTTAGTGTACTTTTTAACATCTTGTGTGTAGGTCTTACCATGAAGTATATTTTTATTGTGCTTCTGGATGGCCCTAAATATGCAAAGCAGTAAAAGAATAAATTTCATTTTGCAAGTCATTTTTCAGTGGTGCTTGCAGAGGGGGTATAGAAGGGTTACAGAACGGAGTTTTGTCTGCCCTGTTTCTCACGGCACCTTTAAATGAAAGCTTTTCTTTTTGCTTTTTCACATAAATAGTAATGTGGAGACTTTTATTAATAGTTAATGGGAAGAAGGCTTTCTCTTCCAATCTGTATTTTCATATTTGTCATTTCCTTTGTGTCTTATAGAACCTTTTCTTCCGATCTGTATCACAATGGGTGCAGTTGAATAAGAAACAGATATTTTTGGGTTATTGGGAGTGGTGGCAGAGGGAAATGACCTACTCCACCAACTGTGTATACACTGGCTTTATAGCATTGGTGAGGTGAAGTACAGTATTTCTAGCTTCTCATCTGTTCCAGGATAACACCGGGTACATATAAGAGGAGCAGAGCTGCACATTGTCCCATTTATTGGTCTGATTATGTGCTTTTTTAAAAAAAAACCTCCTCCTTCAGCATTTGGATGTGCATACGTATGTTTATATATGTATGTATGTGTAACCATATCCAACTCTGTGCCTTTTTTTTATTGAGTAATTGGCCATAGTTTGGGTGAGGGGGGGAAGGGAATGTTGCAGAAAGATACAACTAATGATTTCCATTAATAGAAAAATAATGTTTCAAAATACCGTTAAATAATGTAGGAGATTTTCACATTGCAAATGAAAGGGAAGCTTTGCTAGAGAGGAGATAACAAGTAAGTCCATCACATGTTGACAAGTGAAAATGAGGAAGCGTAAAGAAAAATAAAAGGAGTAGTAGAGGTGGAAGACTTTTTAGTTTGCAACTGATGCAGGTCCCATAAACTTAATTAACAATCAACATCTGAGGAAAAATCACCGGCAACCGCATCATCTTTCTTTTTTGTTTCTCATCAGACTTCCCAGTTAACAGAAGGTTTGCTCAGTGTACCTTGGTGGGATCTTACTCCCCGTGTCCTAAACACGGAAGGAGATGGCGGGGCTCTGCTGGCTTTGCTCTGGGCCTGAGCAGGACACAGCTACGCCCGCCAGTGCAGATGATGTTGCCTTTGGCTGGCTTAAAGCTGAGCCACTGAATTTCTGTCATAGTTTGGGGTGTCTGTTGTTTCAGTGTAAATGAAGGACTATGAACTCCAGTCTGTTTTGTAAAACAGCACCACGGTTTGTGTCCGTCTCAACTCTTAAGATTAGTTTATTTTCAATGTGGTGGGGTTTTTTTTGGTTCTTTGTTTTGTTTTCCCTATTTTCTTACTCTTCTTACTGTTTCCCTATTTTCTTACTAAGAGCCTTACTGTTTACTGCTACCAACGGAAAACGTACACTTCATTTCCGTGCCATAACTTGTCCTAAAGTAATTCCGTGGCTTTTTTTTAATTAAATTTATTTGGTTGAAAAGATGCTACATTGAAAATAGTTCTCTCATTTTTTTCTGTGAACGAAAAGTCAAGTGTGAATCAAATAGCACTGCATTTAAAACAGCAGAAGAGAACCATTAAAGTTTGGGATAATACAAGTGGCTAAGAAATGGTTAATTGCTTCAACATTGTTTCAGATAGCCTTATGGCAAATACAGATTTTCTTGCCTCATTAGTTTAACTCTTACTCTAATTTCTTCATCTTCAGTCTAAAATTTCAGGTTGTTCCATCCAGGAACATCCTGGAACGAATTTGGCACCAGCAACCTAGAAGGGAGATGCGCTGCTTTTGTTTCAGGTGATAAGTACCGACTGGAGCCTGCCAGCACTTGAATTTTCATAGAGTTTAAATGGAGATGTTAACAGATATTCAGCTCTGGATCCGAGAAATAAATAAGAAAACCTCAAGGCCTCAGTGATTTTTGGATGAGAGCAGTCAACAGAATAATACATTTCTGTATTGTCAGCACACTGTAGCTACGATTGGTCTGAACTTGAGTTTTTCACAAAGGAGTCATGTAAATGGAAAACAGCAAAGGTCTTGTATGGAAGCCCTGCGGGACACCTGCAGTAACAGAATGAGGAACGAATTTACAATTTAATCAGTAGGAGAGAAACTAAGGGAGCATAGGATTGAATCCACATGGTATTTGAATTCTGTGACAAAAAAAGCGGTATAAACACCAATACGTTTAAAAAAATCCTCTCCAACTGTGGCCTTGATGTTATTAATTGTGCAATTAGTCTTTAAGATCATAAGTTAAAACATCGACTTTTAATAATCTTTTCTTTAATGCGAAGAGAGGCTTTTTTTTTATTTGCACGGGTTCCTTTATAGAATGCAGTGTTGATTTGAAATGTCACCAAATTAATGATTAATTTAGTTTTATCAGGATCATTTAAATAAACTGGGGGTTTTCAGTGTGATTGATAGAATGTGATTGCTGTTACCTGCAGTCTCAACCTGCTTTTGACATTTAAACATATAAAGCTGACTAGATATAACCATTCAGGTGCTAAATATATTTTACATCTGCTTCCAACAGTAGAAATGGAAGTATTAAGAGATCTGGCTTCATTGTCATTGAACTGTGAAATATTCAACCTTGTCTGCCCGTGCTTAGTACTGTTGACTTTTTTATTTCAGTTAGAAGATTAAAATTAAATGCTTCATTTTTCGTCAGCTTTTGGGAATTAAATTGAAATTTAAGACTGTAAAAATTTTTACTAAGATCCTCAATTTCACCAACCGATTCTTGGAGGATATTCTGTTTTCAAGGGCAAAGCAAAAAGGTTCATTGATCAAGTATGATATAGTGTAACATTTTTCTTATCAGAGCTCTTTATGTATATTTATTAAAGATCACATATTTCACATTATGCTTAACTGTATTGGAAGAAGTACTTCACAAAACATACACGAAACATAATATGGAGACTCCGTGACCATATTGTACGTACTTTTAACTGCAATTCCATGATTTTGATTTATGAATTTAAGGATTTAGTGGTCAGAAAATTGGGGAATGCTACAGCTTGCTTTAGAATGGTGTTGCTATGTAGTAACGTGAGGACTGAAGTTTGCCCAATTTAACTATTTCAGTAAAAAAAAATAGTTTTTCCGTCTTCGAGAGAGGATCACTGTTAATTAAGGTAGACAAATAATTTGACTTTTTACTGACCTGATGTGATATAAGAAACAGGCTGGTACTTCTTCCTTGGAGAAATAATTTCAGAGTTCTTTGGTCTGCAGTAGACATTTAATATTAAAGTTTGTTCTTGAAATAAATAATAGCCAAAATGTCAATACTTCTGGTTTGCAGAATAATCATAAATTCTTGACCATAAAACAGTCATAAAGGCATAATATTTTATCCACTGTATATTCATACATTGCATGTCATTACAATAGCTAGGTGATGAATCATTTTCTCTGTGTGACAGAACAAATCTGAAATACCAATGCTAAAGTGAAATCTATTCAAAGTCAGCAGACTTGTAAAATTACTTTACTCTAAATATATTTGCTTAAAAAAAAAGTACATTTTGCAGTTTACACTAATATCAAGCCACTTTCAAGACCATTACTTGAGTTTCAGCATTTGGAAACGGGGAAAGGTGCAGAACAATTTTTGCTGTCTTGTTGAAAGGCTGTCTACCTACTATGTTGTCCTCTCATTTTAATATTTTGCAGGGGTTTTTAATAATAACTAAAAAAGAGTAAATTAATATTAACGGTTAAGAGAGTAGTTTCTCGGATGCTGAACTTAAGGAAACTTTAATGAGTAGTGTATAGTATATACCCTCTGTGTCCTGGGAGTTATAAATTTATGTACGAGGTACTTTTTTTTGTTAGGCAAAAATCTCAAACAGGTCAAATGTGGGATAGGCTTTTTTAAAGGCTATTTGTTCCCCGGATTTTTTATTTCTTTAACTGTGGGTGATATATTATTCTAATTCAACTCATATCTTATGCTAAATTTTACTTAGGATCAAAGCCATTCAAGTGCAAGATATGCCACTTTGCAACAGCTCAGCTCGGAGATGCCAGAAACCATGTCAAGAGGCACCTTGGGATGAGGGAATACAAGTGTCATGTCTGTGGGTGAGTAAATTGAAACAGTCTCCACCATGGTTAACCAGGAGAAGAGTGCAGGATATGCATTGTTTCAGAACTGAAAACTGTGATGTGAGCAAGAGTGGCTAAAATTATGCATGCATATCCTCCTTTCCATTGTTATGGTAAATTCCTTAAATACAGTTATGACATTCTTTTCCCACTTCTAATCCTGCACTGAAGATGAGCAATTTTATGGGCTACAAGGTCAATTTGAACCTGTAATCTGTAAATTGACTAAATTATAGGATGTTCATTCACATTGCCAGGGAGAACTGTAAATTCCATTTAAAGACATAAAAAATATATAATATAGACTTTACTGTGTGGGGTTTTTTCTTTTGCTATACTGTTATAATTTTAGTACCATTAACAGATTTCTGGACTCCATTAGGGTTTTCATTCTTTACAAAAACAAAACACAAGACTGATTTTTTCAAACAAACGGATCTAAAATATTGCAGGCACAAGACTTTAAAAATAAATTGAAGTCTTTTATGTCTGCTTGTGTTCTTGTTTGTTACCCAAAAAATCTTGTTTTTCTTTTTTACTTAATCGTTATTTCCTCAGAAGGATCGTTCATAATGTTTAATTGTCCTTCAAATGTGTTGCATTTAATAGGAGGCATTGAGACTCCTTAATGCAAAACTAATTAATTTAGCAGAAATGTTTAAAAGGTTTTAAAATGCCATGGCATATATGGTACATCATAGGACATTCAAAGTTGGATTTTAATACCCTGGTTCTGATTAAAAATATATTTTAATGTTATTATGCTGGAGAAATTAACTAATATATGCATCATATAAAAACATTTTACTCAAACCTATGTAACCTGCTATAGCAGTCTTCTGGCTAATGTGTAGAACGGTGCAGGTTCAATTAGATGATGCAGTGCACACATGAATGGTGTGGTGTGATGTTGGGGATAATATTCAGCAGGAGGGTTTTTTTTTTTAGCCTTAGTATACCAATCTGCTGCAGGACAAAGTGAGTTACACATTTTAAAGGACAAGTGAATCTTCAGTTGAAGATGCGGCTGAGTGATTTTCACTGATTCATCTCTGTTTTTCAAATAATTTTGCATGCAGCATTATGAGATACTTTGGATGTTTTTCCTCACTTAAGAAAATTAATTGCTGACTTATTGAAACAAGAAATAAAAATGTATGAGCCTAATTCTTAAGTCCATTGAATATCAGTAGTAGAATGACTTGTGCTACTCTTTATTTTGCAGCACGTTTAAAACGAACATTATGCGTGGTTGGCTATTTTATATTGTTTGAAAAATCTTATTTACTATCTCTGCTATATGAATTGCCAAGAATTTGGCATGGAAGATAGTTAACAACTACAGATCCACAAAACTGTTTAGCTAAGGCTAAGCTCTGTTCTTTAGAAGTTGTCAGCAAACTTGACAATGGCTCTTTATTCAATTCCCTTTTAACTTAAACTGAAAAATCACCATATTATTTAACTATGTTACCATGACAGGAAAAGTAAAAAAAAATCTCAAAATAGCTAATACTGTATCTTTTATAAAAAGATAATTAAAATGATTAGGATTTGGCACAGTACCTCATTTTTTCAAAAACTCATTCTTTCACTTCAGGATCGAAATGTTCTTTGAATCTGTCTTAGAAATAACACAACTCTCGGTTGCAATTCACAACGGTTTTGCAAGAGAGAGAACAATACATGTATGAATGATTTAAACTGTGGACTTGAATGTTAGCCACTTTGCTAGGCTGATTGCTTACTGTACGTTGCTGACATGTCATACCTGGTAGCCAAGCAGGTACTCATTTTCCATTTTTGTATGGTATTGCATGGCTAATTTTCATCAACAACGTGAAGCTGTGCTATTTAAATATGGCAAAACAATCAGCTGAAGAGACATACAACACAATACCCTGCGCTCACAAAAATCTGATCTGTATACCTGTTTAAATAATCATCACATTTCATTTACTGTGCACCAGAAATGTATTTTAAGGATTATACATTAACACCGATGTAATTGGAAAAGACGTTTTTGTACTGAAGCTAACAGTCCTGAAGAAGTGAGCAGGATTTGAAGAAGAAGGAATGACCAGAGCAGTTTGAACTGTAGTCCAAATAATGAATGTGCCATCCTTAAACGTGGAAGAAGAGAAAAAAGTGTAATAACCTGTGCTGTATTTCTGCTGTTTTAATTGAAAGGATTGGGTAGCATGCAGGTTAAAAAAATAAAGTAGCAACATAAAAAAAAATTAAAATTGCTAGGATTGGCTATCGGATTAGTGGCACTATAGAGCATTGGTACATTAACACCACTGACAATGTCAATTCATTATCATTGATGGCTAAATAATCTTAGAAATGCTCAGTGGACCTATTAGTTCCTGAACATAAGCAGCTCATGCTGCATTTCTTCATTAGCTTTAATTGCTATAAATTTTACCTTTTTAAAAATCATGCTTTAAAAGGTGAAGTGATCTTTCAGGAACATTAACTCTGTAATTTTGTCACAAACAGAAGGTCCTGCACTATGTTTTCTTTTCTGCAGTAGTTAATATTCTATCCTCTGACTTTTAGATTCATAGTAATAAGCCCTCTGCTAGTTGCGAGGATAAATTGTGTTTCAAAAGCTTTTGACTCTGCTTGGGCACTTTTTAAAGGTGAAATGTCAGTACAACATCGTGGCATAGTGTGGTCTCAAAATACCACTTTTTTCTTTTTTTTTTTTTTTTAAGACAAAAATTTCCAGAGAATTTAAAAAAAAAGCAAAAAGCTGTACTTGTGGTGGTGTTTTAGGAAGGCTTTGCTGTGTCTGAGTTTTCCAAATGATACTCATATGTACATGATACAAAGTACACAATATGTAATTCACTTAGTTGTTGAAAAAGGCAGTAATTTTGCTGTGGTGTTTTATTTTTTTTTAATTGAAGTTCAGGGTTTGTTTTTCTTCAGCTGCACAGCAGAAACTACATGACACAGAAATTGGACACCGCTAATGTTTTAACATTTGGAATAAACCGTCTGCTACTCATTTCCTTATCGCAGATGTGTGTTAATTGTTTTCTTTTCCATACCCGTGGCTGTAAAATATAACCCATTATTTCAGAGGTAGTATCTGTTTTCTGTGGGTCTCAAACTGCTGCGTATTTGAATTAAATTTTTGAAACTCTGGCTCTGAAATTGGCTGATACCCTGGGTTAGATGAGCAAATCTTGGTTGCCCAGCATTTAAAATTTTTGTTTCATTTGCCTGGTGAAATGCAGTGAAAATGCTTATCATACAGTTTTCAAATTTTGTGCCTCAGGTAGAACATGAAAAATGCATTGTTCTGCACTTGAGATTTTGAAAAGAATTTATAGGCAATGTTTGATTTAAAAATGCATCTACTATTCCTTTGCCTTTTTCTTGCCTTTGCTTTCAGAAATAGAATTTTGGGGGATGTAGTTAAATGTTTCAAGTAAGAGTGGCTGCTTTCTTTTTTTTCTCTCCTTTATGACTTCTTAGAAATCTGCTGAGGAAGATGGGTATAAGGTAGGTCTGGATTTTTAGGAAAATTTTTAGTATTCAACACACGCACAAAAAGGTTTTTTTATTACCTTCCTAAAAATTGGAAGGACATTTGTAGTACTGTCTTTGTTATGTTTATTCTGCCTATAGTATTCCATATATAGTAGTCAAGTGCTTTAAGTAACAAAAGTAAGTATTTGTGTACATAAAGGAATTTGGGGTGGTGGTGGAAAAGGTTGGGGTTTTTTTTCTGTATTTTGTTGAAGTAGTTCTTTCTTCTGGGGTGATTTTGGGTTTGTTTCTTTTTTTTTGCTTCGTTTTGGTCTTTTGGTGGACAGAGGTATTGATTTTTTTTTTTTTTTACTACTTTCTTCTCCTCAGTTCTCAATTTGCTTTGAAGCTCCTTTTCCCAGTTAATTCTGGAGATGTTATAAGGTGTTCTGCTAAATAAGTGTCTTGCTAAATTCAGTTATTTTTTAAAGCGTCATATAAACAAGCTTTGAAGGGAGCTATAGTGTCCCAAGCATGGAAATAACTTCACTTTTGCTGCTGTTGTTAATGCTAAGAATAGTTCAGAGATCTTAATCTGTATAAAGTTCAGTATTTTAATGACACTGGTTGCTTTGAGAATGTCTGAAGAAAAATACTCGCCTATATTGAGTATAGTGGCTAATAGATCTTCGTACTTTATAGATAAGAATGTGCTTTGACCAGCTGCATCAAAAAAATTGGCTGTGCTCCTGTGTGTTGTGTTCTAAAAAATCTTTTAGGTTTTCAGATTTTTTTAAACTGATCACTGGTAATGTCAGGCTACTTTTAGTGAAAGCCTGCTCTTAAGATTGCTTTTAGCAAGCAAAAAAAGACTTATTCATAAATTTATTGGTAGGAGCAGGAAAAACATTATATTTTCAAGGATGCCTTAATGTACTGTAATGTAAATTAATTATTTATACCTGTGCAGTTTGGGAAATCTTAAGTAGAAAGTTGCTACTCTAGTAAAACTATTTTTGTGTGGTATTACCTAGTTTTTGTGCGTTAGAAGGGATCTCTGTGTAGATGATTATAATGTCACTTTCTGACCTTTGCAGCTTGAATAATTGTAAATCATTGCTTCATAACGTGTCAGAGAATGTCTGTACTAGGCAATTAAATGGCAGAATATAATAGACCAAATTATTGCCTGTCATGTTTTCAACAACACAGTTAGTATTTGAGTTACACTTAATCATTACGTGCATTAGCAACTTCATTGGAATCCAGCTTCAGGCTGAGCATGAAATACATTACATTATTTAAACCTCTAATGGTAGAAGTCATTTATTTGTGTTGAAGTGTACAACATGCAGAGTTTCATAAAGCAAGGAACACTTGAGAGCTTAATTTATCCAAATCAAAGTCTAAATGCAGATAAACACAAGTGGCAAAAATTAGTAATTTTTATAGGCTGGAAATATTTAAAAATACATGGTTCTGGGTAATTGTAGGCAGCAGGAATAAATTAAAATCACTATTTTGAGTCAGCTCTGAGAACTAAAACTGTCGTATACCTAGATCATCAAATGCATCATGAAATTGCATTTTTGAACGAACAATTAATTACACACATCATACCTACGGATATGTCCAAACAAAAAAATATGTATTTGGTTCAGCTGTTTAGTTAAGTGCGTGTGAAATGGCTGTTCCAGATCCAGATATTCTGAGTTTCTCCATCTGCGTTTTGCTGGTTGGTCCTATCGTACACTTGTGTCTGCATTTACTTCACTAAAGAAAATGAGGTGAACCTACATAACAGCTTTGCCAACGTGCACACGCTTTTAAACAAATTAACAAGAAAATACTAGAAAAATTTCTGGAGTAAGGTAACATATGCGTTATATTATCTTGCCAATTTCTCCTCAGTTATCTATCATTTTATTAGATTTGCAGACCTGACCTTCAGTACATCGTCTCTATTTTTACATTTTAAGAAAACTACTTGAAATGGAAGCAATTTACTTTTATTCAGAAAAGCTCCCAGCATCTTTAAACAGCTGGTACCGATCCTACGGTGTGTTGTGCGAGACTCTTTTGGCCTGGAAATCTGCCACGGAGTTGGCTGGAGTTAAAGCCCATGAGTGGGAGACTCGGGTGCAGGTGGTAGAAGGACCCTTCTGTTTGAGACTGGTTTTACAATTGATACAGAAAAGCCAGGACCAACTTTCTGACCTAATAAAATGTGCTTTTAGCAATTGGGTTATAATAATGACTTAGCTGTACTTGCTGAAGACAGCAGGTATACAAGGGATGTACTGGTGAGAGTATATGCTTGTATTTGAATTGGAGATAGTGATTCAGACTAATATCTGTGCTACATGCAATCCGATTCAACGCACTTCCGAATGGTAATTAGCAAGATGCACAGCGGTGTGCGTCTATGATATGGGCGACACGTGTAACTGGTGCTTTCACAGGCACGCATTTTTAGTTTTTTACTTTACTGCAGAATCCTCTGACCTCCGGGATGCGTGCGTTTCTGTCTGGCCATCGGCACCTCGCTCCGAACGCGTCCTCCGAGAGCTGGCGCCTTCTGTGCCCACACAGGGAGGGTTGAAGCCCTTCCTGAGAAGGCAGGAGTTGGGACTAATGGGAAAGAGTGTGATGGTGCCAAAATTGGGGTTTAACAGTTTGTGCTAGGGCAAGCCGCAGTCCTAAAATTCAGCATACCTACTGAAAAAGAGACTTCTGTCTTTATAAATGTGTAATTCGGAAGGATTGGCCTAGGCATTGAGAAAGGTACTGTTAAAAATTGCCTTCTCTTGGCAGAATGAGACTCGGCGATTAATTTACTAGGGTAGAGCTGGCTTCTCGAAAATTTGTATCTTGGTTGTCTTGGTTTTGGTTACCATGAGAAGGAGGAGCCTGAGGGTTGTTGGTGTGGGTGGTTGGTACTGACAGGGAGAGAGGTTTGCTTGGTAAAAATTTTGGTTGGGTTGTTTTGTTGATAGGCTTAAGTTGCATGGTTCGGATTTATATCCAAAAATCGGAAGGTTTACATTTGCTTTAT
>VZSF01002173.1:0-58050 GCA_013398295.1 Chionis minor
CAGCCTGTTTAGGAAAGGAAAAGTGCATGCAGTATGGGAAGTTCTCAGAGACAGAACCTCCATTTGGGATAAAAATTACATCCTATGCATATCATAGAATCGTAGAATGTTAGGAGTTGGAAGGGACCTCTGGAGGTTGCACAGGATGGTGCCCAGGCGGGTTTTGAATGTTTCCATTCGGAGACTCCACCACCTCTCTGGGCAGCCTGTTCCAGTGCTCTGCCACCCTCAAAGGAAAGAACTTCCTCCTCGTGTTCAGATGGAACTTCCTATATTCAAGTTTGTACCCATTACCTCTTGTCCTGTCTCTGGGCACCACTGAAAAAAGACTAGCCCCCTCCTCCCGGCACCCTCCCTTTTAAGTATTTGTAAACATTGATGAGACCCCCCTCCCTCAGTCTTCTCTTCTCCAGACTAAAAAGACCCAACTCCCTCAGCCTTTCCTCATAAGAAAGATGCTTCAGCTCCCTGATCATCTTCATCGCCCTTTGCTTCACCCCCTCCAGCAGTTCTCTGTCTTTCTTAAACTGGGGAGCCCAAAAATGAACACAGTACTCAAGTTGTGGTCTCACCAGGGCAGAGTAGAGGGGGAGGATGACCTCCCTCAACCTGCTTGCTACACTCTTCTTGATGAACTCCAGGATGCCATTGGCCTTCTTAGCCACAGGGGCACATTGCTGGCTCATGGTCATCCTGTTGTGTATGGGGACTCCCAGGTCCCTCTCTGCAGAACTGCTTTCCAGCAGGTCAGCCCTGAACCTGTACTGGTGCACGGGGTTATTCCTCCCCAGGTGCAGAACCCTACACTTGCCTTTGTTGAACTTCATAAGGTTTTTCCCTGCCCAACTCTCCAGACTGTCCAGGTCATGCTGCATGGCAGCTCGGCCTGCGGGTGTGTCAGCCACCCCTCCCAGTTTACTGTTATCAGCAAACTTGCTGATGGTACACTCCATCCCTTCATCCAGGTCATTGATGAATATGTTGAACTGGACTCGACCCAGTGCTGACCCCTGAGGAACACCACTAGTTACAGGCCTCCAACTAGACTCTGCCCCACCGATCACAACCCTCTGAGACCTACCTGCTAACCAGTTTTCAATCCACCCCTCTGTCCATTCATCTAACCCAGATTTCCTGAGCTTACCTACAAGGATGCTGTGGGAGATGGTGTCAAAAGCCTTTCTGAATTCAAGGTAGACAACATCCACCGCCCTCCCCTCTTTTAGCCATCCAGTCTTGCCATCATAGAAGGCTATCAGATTAGTCAGACATTACTTCCCCTTGGTGAATCCATGTTGACTACTCCTGATAACCTTCTTTTCCTCCAGATGCTTGGAGATGACACCCAGAATGAGCTGTTCCATCGTCTTTCCAGGGACAGAGGTGACATCATAGAGAAATAAGAGGGCATAGGACTCTATCACTTCCAGCAGCCAATAGATGCTGTTATTTTTCTATTTTTCACCTGTAACAGCCAATAGATGATTATGATTTCTGCTCTTTCAGACCAATTTTTTTCCGCAGACTGTTTCCTCCTTCTCAGATGATAAGGAGCTGTTATAATCCCTTGTTTTTTGTGTTTACCAAAGGTATTCCAGGATGTTCCCAGTTTCTGGGAATCCCAGCTATACTTCAAGGATATCAGCTGAATTTTCAAGGATGCTTTTTTTTCCCAGGCTAAGAGTTCCCAGGCTAGCAGACACTTTCTCGGTCAGTGCTTTTTAGTAGACACTATTACTTTTTTTCAGTAATTCTTCTAACCCTGGCCCTTCTAACCCAGTCACCTTTATGGCTGCTCACATCACTTATTAGGCCATCCAAATCACTTGTACACTGGATGGTGTATCTTCAGAAGGTAAGAAAATTCTAGGTTTTTTCTGATATAACATCAGACTGCCTACAGGTCCAAAGGAAGCATCAAAAAATAATGTGCAAGGACAAGTTTACCTGTTTTTTGATGGGGAACAATCAGTAAATATTATGTCCAGTATGTGGACATAAGGCAACAGGATAGAATATGTAAAACTTTTCTCATTCTTCTTGATAAGTTTCAAATACACCTTTGAACTAATGCTTTCTTAGAAAAATCTGGGTTTTCTTTCTTATTATGAGTCAAAGCCACAGCAACTAAAATATAAAAAAGAAAAAAATTCCACAACAGTTTCTGTTGATAAAGAATTTTGCTTCACTTTTAGAGAAAAAAACAAACTCTTGAATGTAAAAGCTTCATAATGTGTGCACATTGGTTAGCACAGTAACCCAGACTAAACCATAAAACAATGTTGTGATTTAGAAAGAAAACATCTCACAGCTGGAGTCTAGTTATAGCTGTTTTCAGGAAGACTCTGTAATGAGTATGATTGTGGTGGGCTTGTGAAGGGTGAAATACAAAGGAGAACATGAGAAAGGAATCGTTCCTTCATTTTTGTAAGAATTTTTATTTTATTGTGAGAAAGAGCTGGTGATGATTGAGATAGTACATGAAATCAGGACTACCCTGCTTGGTTTTTAAAAGGATTCCTTGACTCTTTCTGGCAATGCATAAGCTGCAAAGAACAACAAACTGTCTCATCTCATTGCTTCCAGTAAACTCAAAATAATGTTGCGTATTTTTGTGTGAAGATATATACCTTTTCTTTTTTAATAATAAAAAAATATTTTCAATAAACTAATGGACCAGTGACATATACAGATATCTCTATCTTGGATAGATTACTTCTATAATAATTCATATTGCCTAGTTCAGTGGAGCCTTATGGGCAGGCATTAAAGTTAAGGCTGCATGCCTGAGAAGAAACATTTGCGAAGCGTATTAGACAGGCAGAGAAAGGCAGAGGAGACATTGGAGAATGGAACTTAAGTACTTTACCCTTCACCTGGATAAGCAAGTGAAAGGCTAAAGATGGATTTCCTTTGTAGACATCTTTGCTGTAGTAACAAACTATAAATATAACCTTGGGAAAGGACAACTCAAAGCCAAGTATCAAAACACATCAAGGACAGTATATATTTTGATCTTGAGAAAACATTTATTTTTTACAAAATAAAGAATAAAGCCAAATCGTGTTTTCATAATTTTGTCTTTTATGCTTATTACAAGACACAAGAGAATTTTATTCCAGCACTGTAAAGTTCTTTTGAAAATGAAGAAAACTCACAAATGGGATAAAAACAGTGTATTGTCATGACATTTAAGTTCCAAAAAATCAGACTTTTTGTGATGAAACCCCAAATCTATGGAAAAATTTTATATGATTGCCACTGAATATATATCATCATGTAGAGAAATACAATATAGCTCCTAGTTCCCTGAGAACACAGCTTGCTCACTCACTCATCAGCAAGACTAGCTGTTAAACCAAAATGGGTAATACCATGCTGAGGTCTTAGTTTCTAAAATTTGCAGTCTTCTTTAGTTTCTGCTTTAAAAAAGTTCTTTTTATTTGATTGTTGTAAATAATTACTTTCTCGTCAGTTGGACTATAAACAAAGATTAATAATAGTAAGACAAATCACAGAACTTTTGAATTTGAAGGAGGTAATTGCACCTGCAAGCAATCATGCTTTACATTTGTGAAGCCATTTCAATCCAAAAATCTTAAAGACATGTGAAAACATTCATTAATTTAGCCTTACAGACCTCCTGAGAAATAGATCTTGGAAGTAAATTCCAGGTACCGCTGTCAGAAATTCTACACTAATAAGAGTTTTTTTCATGGCAGACTCCAGCTACTTACTCCCCTGTGGCTGCAGAGAACAATGAAGAGTAAATGAATAGACACTGACTTTGCTACTGGGAGCATTCAGGAGAGTAGCAAGTTACTAAAGATTGCACAGCTGCATACCCAGAGTGATCACATGATGAGTTAGTGGCAGAATAAAAAACAGAAGAGCGGAAAGCCCAAGACACAGCTAGGCTGAAAATTCTTGAAGTGGAGTTTGGGGTAAATTTGATATTTGTGCTAGTATTTAGGAATGTATGAAACTATGTCAAATAAGGGCATAATTTGGATATTTATTTTTTTAAAAATCTTTTGTATTTTACTATCTAGTCTCAACTATGTGCTTAGCATTTTCAAAGATACACAGGAATGCCATTTAGAAATTGAGAACATCTCTTTATATTTATATATTTCCACCTTACCAATCTATACTAATTTATTTCTAAGATTTTTATAAAAGAAATGCTATAGTTTAATATTGATTTTATTTTTTCCTTAATCACTGTCCTATCTTTCGTTGCAGTAGAATTACATCACTATTGGATGCAATTGCCTATAGTGCACAAATATAAAATACAAATTTGAAAAAAATCACTCTATAATATGAAATAAAACAGGAAGAAGACACACTGATTCATGAAGAAAAACATTTGGCTTATTAAATCCAAAGACTGCTTATTAAACTCTATACATTTGAAATCATATTCATCACTAACTAGCACAGGTTTTAAGAAAGCACCACTGACACAGGAAATATTTTAAACATGAATCACAGCAAATATCCTGATAACAAAACCAACACATAGTGGTTTAGCACAAGAAAATGTTATGGACGTATTACAGAGAGTTTGAGTCCTTCTTTGGGGGTCTATCCTCACCAAGATTATTTTGAAGGACAAGAGAAAAGAACATTGTTTTGTGTATGCAGGAATTTCTTTCATAATTTTAGTCTTACTAGTAAAGGTAAGATTATTCAACACGGCTTTTTTCTTTTTCAGAAGTTGAAGGAACTGACCAGTCATACATGAGGAGCATGTAACTTCATCTAAGAAATGCTATGACAGTCTCCCCTGCATCTACAAGCTTTGGGTGGGATTTTGGCTCTACGGATCGTGATTCTTCCCAAGGGTTTCTCCTGTTACATTGTGACTGTGGTTTTTTCACTTAATTTGGGCAGTATTAATAGATACAGCATTAGATTTCATTTGATGCAGGTGTGTGTTTGTACAGCATATGTGCATTAAAACATCCACCTGTTCATTAACAGAAGATTTAAATATGTTTTGATACTGCTTTTCAGCTTAACAAGTTAATTGAGAACATAATACTAATGCTATGCCAGGGTGGTCTGAAAGAAATACTGAACACATATCACTCTTGTTCATGACAACAGTGTCAATAGAGTGCATTAATGATCCAGTGATAGCCTTGACATTTGGACAACTACTAAAAAAAATAAGGAAATGCAATTATGTCTGAGACGTATGCTTACAAAACAAGATTTCTGACAAGACAGTAGTTTTCTCACAGAGCCGCGATTGGTACCCTGCCTGAACTAGTCTTCTGGGGCTACACAAGAGTTTGCTTCCTTCATAATGTTTTTTTTTTTGTTTGGTTGTTTTTTCTACTCAGCCTTGTAGATATATAAATGCATTTTTAAAATTAATTTGCAAATAATGTATGTTTTATTTACGATTAAGCTCATTTCCACATATCACCTCTTCCCATTATGGCTTACAGCAATCGTTATGGATTTATTTCATGTATATTTCACTGTTTCTCTTTGTGGTTTCAAGAACTGAAGGAAAAAGATACACTTTCATTTGGGTTGTTAGCACAAACCAAAAATGAGTATGCACAGTACTAAAATCTTTACTACTTCTGTTAGCTAAATACAGCTGCTATACTGGGTGGACAACAGATCTGTATTGTTCTGTTTAAGTCAAAATGTTTAACTGTGAGAAGGTTCATTTATATTCCCTTTTTCGAGCAGTTCTCTGAACTGGAGGACTGCAGAGAATCTGTATTTTTTCAGCTGTGGTTTGAGAAGGGAGTGTCCTCAAATTGACATTTTTCTATCCTAACTAATGCACAAATTGACTGCTGGATGTTGTGTCAGAGGAATGACAGGTTCAAAGGTGGTGACTCAAAAAATATACAAGAGTGCTAAAACACATTTCTCTTAGCACAAGTCAGAAAAGTGAAAGAAAATTAAATAGAGAGTCACATGCCATCACATACATAAAACAATTTTAATATTAGGCTTTGTGTTCAGCAGAAATTTCCTCAAAGCCATGAGATGATAATGTTCTGAAGTAAGGTCTCTATTATTTCTAATTTCAACTTTTCTTCCCCCTTTAGAAGCTGTCAGTTACACATGTCTTACTGTGTCATTTCTCCTAATGTTGTCCTCCTAATCTTCAGCAATGACCTTAGAATGAAAAAAGAAATTCTGTAGTCAAATGCAGGGTTTGTACTTTACAGACAGGTTTTCTGACCTGATACTTCGACATCAAACAGTTACAGCAACAATAGCAACTTAGAAAAACATATCAAACTATTATCATTTGTTGTATCCTGTGGCCAGTGGTAAAAGCTTGATACCTTGGAGCAGGAAACTGTATAGTACATTTTGCTTCTTGTCAATAACTGGAGATTGAATGAGGGGAAAAATGAGACAGTATTTCTTGACAACTTTGGAGTGAAAGTTTGGAAAATATTTTAATGATGAAAATTGTTACTCGATTTTTCTGGAGAGAGAGGAGCTTCAGCACTTGAAATATATTCTGGCAGTTAACATTATGGGTAAAATATATCCATGAAAATGAAGTGGCAGATGACCCCAGCTTAGTACTCAGTGATTCCACTTTGTGATGACAGATGTCTGTCTCTCCTTTACAGGGGTAGTTTTTGTGCCCCTTGCCTCTTCTCCTGTCACTGGGCATTATACAAAAGAGTATGGCTCTGTCTTGTTTATTCCCTCCAATCAGGTATTTATGCACATTGATAAGCTTCTCCCTTGGTCTTCTCCAAGTTAAAAAGTCCTGCCTCTCTCAGCTTCTCCTCATATGACAAATACTTAAAGTGTTCAGTTGTCCTTGAGGCCCTTCACTGGATTCACTTCAGTAAGAAGGATCACCTACCTCAGTCTCCTGCTAACACTTGTCCTAATACAGCCCAGGGTACTGATGTACCTTTGCCAGAAGGGCACTTTTCTGAATTGTCATCTACCAGGCCACTGAGGGCTTTTTCTGCAAAATGGAAAACCCCTAGGGAGCAGTCTGAGTATGGTTCAGATGGACCCTGTTCTAAAGCACTCTTGTTAGTTTAACTTCTTGGGAACAGGAACTTTAATCTGTATTTTCCCGATTACAGATTTCCTAACCATGTGCTATTCATTATTTTAGATGAGTTTACTTATGTAAGAAATTATGGTTTTCTTCATCCTAGAAAACTGCTTTAATCACTGAATTACTTATTCTTTCTCTGTCTTTTTGGCATTGACCCCAATGGCATTAGGTAAGTTATGCCATACGAAATGTCAAGCTTCTGCTTCCTGTTCCATACTAGAAAGGTACCTGTATTATCCACTATCCCCAAATCCCTTCTGGGCCAACAGAGTAGCTACAACATTATCTTTCAGATCCGTTAATTACCTGGGAATTAGCTCAGTTCCTTTGGGAATCCAGCCTTTAATTTGTAGTGTGCTGTGTTTGCAACACGAGATGGGAATATCCAGCAATTTTATAAACTGCTTCAATGATTAAGATAGTGACCCTGATGGGTTTGCTGAGCTCCCAAGACTATGCTGGTTTGAATGCATGCTACTTCCTCTGCCAGTTCCAATGGAGAAAGGAAGTGATAAATACTATAGCTGAAGTCTGTATATGTCGTGTTATTTCTCTCTTATATTCTATTATATGCTTGGGTAACAGTCATGAGGGATCTTTATCTTTGTTTACAACATATGCATCACAAATGCATTACTGTTTGTGAAAAAGAAGACAAAGATATACCTCTTGCAACAATGCAAAAGATTCTGTCTTTTTAAATGGCCTGTCTTTCCTACAGAAGTCAGTTGCACAGCCTTTGATTGTCTCTTCTTAAAGAGTTCTTTCTCTCCAAATTTTTTCATATTTTTAAATTAAAAATTCAAGTAGGGAAACTTTGTCATCTTCTCCTGCCATCCCCATCATCTCTCCAGAGACATGTAGAGTTAATTAACTTTGGTCTTTAAAGTTACATTTAAGGAACATTTGTCAGGTGTGTATTACACCATACCTCAAAGATAAGGATCAAAATTAACCAAGTACACATGCAATCTTTCTTGTTCAGCAGAGGGGATTAACAATCTGCAGAGGGGAAAAAAGTTTTTTGTAATAAGAAAATAAAATTATCTTTATCTTATTTTATTCATGCTGAAAGTTAAAGAAAACACATTATATATTATTCTGCATATGAATACATGTATCTGTCTGTCTTCAACAGTTTTAATGTTAAAGACAATAGCTAAAATGAAGGATAAAGTATTGCCAGAGAAATAGCAGTGAAGGAAAAATAGCCCATTTGTCAACAGTTTTGTAAGGAACTTTTGAAAACAAAGCTATGGAATGGAAAAAAATTGTGTGATAAACAAAGCCAGAAACATCCCAACTCCTGAGTCATTCTGTTTTCATGGCAAATTAAATGTTTATTTTATCTTCTAGTACACCTAAGTTCAGCATTACTTTACATTGGGATTACAGAAACATTCCCAAGAAAAATACGCAATTCTCACCTAATGACATCTAAAATTCAGAAAGAGGGTGTATTAAACTACACTATTACATTCTTGAAAGTACTGTTCCTGTCACCTTATAAATAAATCCCATGTCAAAAGTACCGTACTGTCAGAAAAACTAAAAATATATAAATTTCTTACACACATACACAAAGAAAAACACATGAAAACCAGCAGAGACTCAACATAATGAAAAACACAATTCACTATGCACTATCTGCAAGGAGTGGAGAAGCACAAAATACCTAAAATGTGCAGGGATGTAAAATTACTGTCCATGAACTCTTAAACTCTAGGAATGCCTTCTGACTACTGATGCACAAAATGTTATTTTCAGTGCTTCTTTCTTGCTACATTCAGTTAGCTAGTATATAAGAATAGAAAGCTGTTTTATAAAAAATATTAAAAAATACTGCTTTATTTTAGCAGAACTAAATTTATGCATGTTTTCTAGCTAGGGGAATATGGTCTTGTTTTTTAATTCTTAGTCATATTGAAGTCCATTAGGTGAATTTATCTTTTGTCTAAGGAAATGAATGCTGCTAACAAGAGTAGCTTTATATGAGAACATATGATTCATCGTAACAATTTTTAAATTGGCTGGTTAAAAATGTTAATGACAGGACATTTTGTCTATGTTTTTGGAAAAAAAAAGTAAAGCGAGCCCATATTCATAAAATCACTTTGAAACAAATGAGCTGATGATTGTGGCATGGCTAGCTGCAGCTAAGCAAGTCATAAAAAAATGCTATGGTGGATGGTGCCATCATCCTTGTACATGTCTTGCTTTTGAAGAGATTATAGAACTTTCAGATTTCACATTTTTATTTGTTTGCACACTATTCAAGGAGTATTTCTTGTGGTACCGTTATTTAAGGTATTGATTATGTCAGTTAATGAGGTGCATGACCAATAACCAAAATTATAAAATACTGCTGTGATCTAAGTGTATTATATCTTGTGCATCTCACCACTGGGCCACATTGAACCATCCAGATTTGAAAGACATTTCCAGTTGTAACTTCCCACTACACAATTTGTCAATCTATTCAAAATTTCAGAATCAATTTATTCAGTTTGTCACTATTTCTACCTACAGGTTCCATCTGCTAGTGATTTGTAACTTTATAGTGATGTTCATAGTGATGTTTAACACCTCTGTCATCCTGAGTAGGACCTATGCAATGCTACTGAGATGCAAAGCATAATCTGGAAAAGTGGAAAGTGCATGAACCTGCAGATTGCAGGAGCTCAAATAAAATAAACTGACCATAAAGCACTTCTGTTTTAAAAAGTAAGCTAAATGGAAAATATTTTAAAAGTGTGTATAAGGAGTAAAAAACCCATGATGTTTCTTAATGAGCCTTTTGAGTGAAGACTGATCTAGGAAGCAACAGTAGAGTCAATGCACTGTTTTAATGGTGAAGATAATGAAAGAAGGAATGGTGAGCTACCAGCAACTCCCTTTAAACTTGTATAACAGTCAGTCATAGGGGAAAAAACAGGAGGTGGAAAAAGAATGGAAAGTACTGGATAAGTTTCTAGCAAGTACTCCAAGGGCTCTGAGCTCTGAAGAGTGCTAGACAGCTGCAAGCTCATATTAACTGCTCAAAACTGCCCACATTATTCCAGTTCAGGAATTCCGAACAACACATTGAGACTTCTGTACTATGTTAACTTGCAAGATGCTTTTTTTATTTATAAACCAAAATGTCCTTCTGACCAAAAAAAAAAAAAAAAGCTTGGAAAACTTCTACTTGTACACGTGTAAAAATTCAAAAACCAGGCATTGGATCATCAACACCAACTACAAACACTTATACCACCTTTAAATCTTCTTGACCTGAAAAAACCCCAAAGCAGGTAATTGGTGCAGCGTAAACTGATCCATGTGAATTTTTTGTTATTAGTCATTTCACTGTAGCCTGAAATAGACTTAGTTGTTGTTGTCTTTCTTCTCAGAATGTAATGAAGGTTGCAAAGATATAAACAAGCTTATACATCTCTTTATTATAAGATGATTCTTTTGGTTCGTATCTTTCAGAAATTTGCTTATATATGATTACCCAACATGATGTCCCACTTAATAAGTCAGTGTGAATTATGTTTTACACAGTTTCAGTTCTTCAGTGAAATAGAGAAGAAAAAAATGATCATTAAATACTAAAAAAGCAGATCATTTGCATTCTTTAAATAACTGTTTTGAAGTTGTTTAAAATAAGAAGCAGATATCATAATCATGTCTTTATAAAGAACTCTAAGTGTGATGTTCCTGAAAAATCATGGGATTATTTCTTCCCATCACAGAATCACTGTGATGAAGAAGATTAAAATGAATACTTAATACATATAGTTCAGTGTTGATCTTGAGAAATTGTGACCTGCCAGCAAGCTACAGTGTATCAGATTCATAATGACACAGTTAAAGAGAAGTATGCCTTTCAGATATCTTTGGGAAACAACAGACTTAATCTGTGGTACATGGAGGAGACAGACAACAGAAATTAAATATTTGCTCTTCAATTGATTGCTAGCAGCCAATCCTTGTGTATCTGTAGTGATTCCTAATGAACTTTTGAGCTTTCCTCACTGCAAATAGATGTATCTTCCCAGGATCTAGTAATGTCATATGTATAGTTCAAAATCATCACCTTGGAGTGAATGTGAAAACTCACAGTATATACTCTGGACAATTAGCATGACTGCATTTTGAGATTAAAGTGATATCTATTAGAAAGAAAAACAACCCTACAATAAAACCCCAAATCCAATAAACCTTCCAGTAAATAAGAACCATGAAGCACTTATTTTTTGAAAAGTAAGATAAATGGAATGAATCCCAGACTTATGCCTCAGATAAAAAAGGTATGCTCAACTGCTTTGCCAACATTATAATGCTATTAAAACTGATATTGTGAGGTAAGAACTATATTTCTGTAATAAACCTGTTTATTTACAAAGGCCTAGGATGGACAAGAAGAGTAAATTATGCCAGTGCAATGTAAGGTTCAATCACACTTATAAAGGCAATAAGTGGAATCATATACAATAGCTTACTGTGATGTATTTATTCTTACAATTTGGATTCCTGTGAGTAATTACTTGGACATTTTTATAAAGAACAGGGGGTTAATAATAATACCTTATGATTTTGAATTAATTTTCAGATATGAGGATCAATCTCATATTCATTCTAAGTTTCACGTATGTGAATAGGCAAGACTACCCGTCAGAACATGCAACATTAAAGGTAAAAATTGCTTCACTATGCCAGTGTGCTATGTTTATTTACATATCAGAATTGCAGGATTTTACATCTCCAACTGCAAGACGTGGCTTCAGATAACCTACAAGAAAATTAGGACTGAGCTTTCAAAGCACCTGAAAACTTAAAACCAGCTTGACTTTACAAGTTTGAGATGTGTTTTCCTCTGATGCACATGGTATTCAACATGGAAGCTAATTTCTAAATCTATGACCAGGACCCCATGTGCCCTGTGTAATTTCTTCTCTTTGATTCCACAAACACTGTTTCTGGAATCCATGGAAACCTCTAAGCAATGGCAACTTTTGGAGGTGAGTTATCCAGGCTACACTGGATAATTCTAGCTGAAATTAATCACTGTTCTGAAGGAGTGAAGACTTTCAGCAGTAGCAATACAATCTCATCATTATTTGATTTTCATTTGCCATGGAAAGGAGTGGTTCTCTTCTCAGATACAAAACACCTGCATGACATTTTTGTACTGAGAAAGAGTTCCTTTCCTGAGAAAAGAGTTAAGAGGGAAACTTTTCAAGGCCATTCATCATTATGAGACTTCCTGTATTGTAAGAACACAACGCCTCTTCAGCAGTCATTCATTGCTTTCAAAACAGTCATTTTGAAATTAGATGTTGGTATTTTTACGGAAGGGTCTCAAAAGGCAGATGCATCTTTGTTTTAAATATCTAAGATCAAGAGCTTGAATTAAGTTAATTTCTAGAGTCCTTTCACCGAACAGAGAGGACATGTAAAGGGAGACTTTCTCATCTTAAGGCAAGAGGTATAGGGGAGATAAGATGAATCATCAGCTAAAAATTCTAGTTCCTCTCTATTGACTGCAGCAGAAACACAGATACTTGCTGTCACTAAATGCTCAATTTTTAGACAGCTAAATTTAGGGAAATTTAAGGTCATAGAAAGTGTCTTGTAAATCCCTAAACTATCACATTTCAGCTCTTCTAAGTGTTGTGCGAATACACCATATGAATGACTGCCTAGGTTTACAGCATCCAGTGACACTGTTTTTTGCAGTAGTGTTCTCTTCTCCCTATGGATACCTTTTTCACAGGCAAAGAAAACATGTTGCATTGAAAAAGACTGAAGAAAAATCCCTATAGAAGCTCCAGGTAAAGGTTACTGTTTCAAGTTGCCTCATCCTTTTTACTCCTACCCAGCTATGACTTCCATCTCCAAAGAGAATTGTAAAAGTACTCTAGCATGTATACTAGTAGTAATTTTACATTTCAAATCAAATACATAAGACACCACGCCGTTATAATGAACACCAGTTTTACTCATAATAACCTAATAGTCTGATAGTACCTTGTACAAATCCAACCAAAAAAAAAAGAAGCAAACAAAACCAGAGCATGGGACAAAATGAGAGGAACAATGGGTTTTAGGGAATAGAACTTATGTGTGTTGAAACCCTTCAAAATATGAATGATTTCTACACCAGGTAAATTTTATGAGCAAAGCAGAGTAAAAGACAACCCATAGGGATCTGGATACTGGGGTTCTTTGAGAACTAGCAAAATTAGAGTTCTTACCCAACTTGATTATTTTACTCGCTTGCTTGCTCCCTCGCTCACTCACTCCCCACCAGTGTGAAACATAAACTTAACTGGTTTTGAGATTTCTTGTCTTTTGGGTACCACTGTTATCCATTTTTCTAGACTTCAGAATCTACATATCTTGATTTTTTTCTTCCCTTTTGACTCTACTCAAAATGTCAGATTGATTTTGAGATGAGACCACACTGACAGAAAGATAAGCCTTTGCAGTCCCTTTGCAGGGTTAAGTTCTTAATCTCTTTGCATGTAATAATATTGACCTATTTTTGTTTCTAAATGTCTAAAAGGTAAAAGGCTTAATTTTTCTGTTAAGTATGAAGCAGTTAGAAAGTACTGACAACAGTGCTTTCTAACAAGTTTTCCTGTTTTTCATAGAACCAACCTCTTAAAGAACAGCATGAAAAGAATTATGTCTTATTACAGTTTTCATAGTTAAAATACGATCTATGAACTGAAGTCAGGAAAATTACAGATAGGGAAAAAAGTTTACGTGAAAAAATTTGAATATAAAAATATTAAGTTTGTAGCAATTACTTGGATTAAATCCTACTTTATCCAAAAAATTCACTGAACTTTGAGACATATCTGTCTTACAGAATTATAATATAATTATGATTAATCATATATGATATTTCTTAGGTATACTGTAACAATTTTATTTATCTTTTCATAAGTCCTCCATTGAATGTACGTGCTTGTATTTATATTAGTGCTGAAAAGAAAATCAGGGAGTAGATGATCCCTTACATTTTTGTTTCCTTTGGCAAAAGGTAATAGAAATACTTTAATTCATTCTTCCCTTATGAGTAGCATTGATTCTAAAAATGGATGTGAGGATCACCCCTGGCAACTCCCTTGGCATAGGAAGAACTCCCAGGGGGTTGGCTGTCTGAGGTCAGGGCCTTTGCAAGAAGTAAGCGCATCACTAGAGAGAGAAGAACAAGTTTTTCCGTTAAATAACAAATTTTCAAAAGGACTGAGTTCTGATAAAACTGAAAATATTTCTGAATTTGTAAAATATAGAACATCAGTAGAAAAAATTAGAAGGGACAATACCAAAGCACTTCTTCATTCCTAAATCTAATAGTTTTGTTTTGAGGGTGGCCTTCTTTCTTCCTTAGCCACACTTATTATTTAACAGTTGAGATAAATTTAAAGAAAAAAAGTTAAAACAAAAGATTTAAACAACTCTAAACCTAAAATAAAGTGCCTTGTGCTTCAAGTTGAATTAAAAGTTTCAGATTGCAGTAACAGCTTTGAAGGCTGCCTACAGAGTTATTTTTTCTGAAGAGAACAGAGTTTCTGATTCTTGTATTTGGCCATAATCAGAGGAGCCCTGCTGTGACATTCTGTTGCCTGAAGCTGTTCTCCAGATATCTCATTTACCTATATGAGAAAATTACCCAATTTGATCAAACCTTATTCCAAAATAAAAGGGAATTCCCATTCCTATTGAGATTCTCCTATGCACTGAAGACCCGCTTCTTAAAAGTCAATCAGGTCTCAGTCAGAAGATGTTTGCGGTTGACTGTGAAATTTCTCCTGGTTTACAATCTGGTTATATTAAACCCCTCTGCTTACTGCTTCTTCCAGTAATCTGTGTCTTTCAACACTGTATGATTTTTTTTGTTAGTGTTAGAAGAAAATTATTTGTGCTAAAAATGCAGCTGACCTTCAAAACAACCCTAATGCTTGGAAGTATACTTAAAACCTGAGTTATAAAAACCTACTTTAAGGAAAAGAGAAGAAAAAAGGCTGTAGGATACAGCTATTTTGTAGAGGAAAAGAAAGATATAAAGCTCTCTGTAACATATTCAGTACATTTTTTAAAGTTTAATTTTATTTTGCAAATTCGATTTTAGGCTACCATTAACATACATATGAAGTTCTCTTTCAATTACACTCTCTTTGTCTCTCTCATGTCATTAATTAGATAATATCTCTTTTAACTTTTACAGTAACAAGTGATACATAGCAGTTTGTTATACATAGGATGTCCTCTGAAAGTTAAAGGAAGGTATCTTCAGATTTTATGCATAAATCAATTTCTGCCAATTTAGCTTAATCTATTTCACCATAAACCAACAGAACTTAAGTGTTTAAAAGTAAGATCTTGCATATAGAAATCTATGAGATGAGTTAGTGTTCAATTTTGTTTTGTAAGTCATTCTTGACATCTCTGAGGTGAAAAATGAGTAATCACTAGTGTATAGTTATTTTTAACTAACTATTCAAACAGGTCCTTTAGCTAAATACCCAGTTGCACCCAATTTTTAATTAATTTATGTAGGTTTTATGACCTGGGTCACAACATTCAGACTCCATTTGCAATCAATCTAGATTAAGTTGTTCATTGCAATAATTGACCTTTTATTTCTGTACAGACCAAATGAGTCTCTAAGGATCGTCACATTCTTGTCATCTTAAGACCGGAAAATATTTTAAAAGCAACCAACCAATCTTTTTTATTCATTCTGGTATCCCATTTTTGTGGTCTGGAAATTCAGTAGTGATACTCGGTGAAAACAGTGAGTATAATAACTTATTGCCTACATATCAATTGATAGGAAGTTGGAATTCTAGAGTCAATCATATACCACTTAGTCCTGTACTCTTTCCTAAATACAAGCTAATGCATATCAGTCACTACAGACCCCATACAAGGTACGTGTTTATTTTCTACAATTATTTCTATAACTGACTTATAAAAATATTTCATTATTTTCTGTTCCTTAAACATCAAAATATTTCATACCTTACAATGATTATTTTTCATGTAACAGTATATGTCTTCGTCGTCATGACTTCATTTATTTCAGTGAGGAAACAGCTTTTCTGATGTTGCCCTTTGATGCCAACTGAAAAACAAGTTAGTAGAAAAGTCATGGATTTGGCACATATATTTGAAGCTGAAATTTAGGCTAAACTGAGTCAATGTGAAGAATACAGGCAAATATACGACAATACAAATCAGGAACATAAGGATATGTTAGTATGTAAAATTGCAGGCGTGATAAAATTCACAGCTGTCAAAAATAAGATCTTTCATTTGTGATGAAAAAGAAATGGAAATGGAAAACAGTGTAATTGTGAAATTTGCCTGTATTTTTATTTAATTGTAACTTGAAATTGCCATAAGCTTACATGCAATGAAAAGTAAAACTAAAAATAAGTACACAAACAGGCAAAGCACAAGTCTGAAAACTTAACATGACAAGCAATAGGTCAAGTTCACACTCCAAATCTGGGAGGTTCTAGACTCTAGGCCTTTTTATTCCAGACCAGTACCTGTAACACTGGGACAGTCCCATCACTCTCCAACTTCAGTTAAAATACTGTAAACCTCCCTCCTCCTCCTAGAAGAAGCCCAGTATAAGTGCCTATTTGATCTAGCACTGATTAAACACTGGAAACTTCAGAACTTTTTGGGGAAAAAAAAAAGAAGTAATAGACAAGATATAAAGTATTGAAATTTTAGTGATCCATCAAAGGGTAAATGAGGGAAGTGACACAGTAGGATAACTGGAGATTAACCTAATTAGGACGGCAAAGGCAAAAAATGTCAAACTCAAAATCGAAAATATTCCTGTATGCACTGTGTAAATGAGCCATAAAATTCACCATCAAAGTGTGTAGGTTAGATTGAAGCTTGGTGGGACACAAAGGGAGACAAGATATTAAAAATGAAACACCCTCATTTACTTTAGCTAGAACAAAACACTGATAAAGAATTTGTTGCATTAGATGCCTGATGAGAAGCAAAATGTATGAATATGTGGAAATACCACTGCATAAGTATTGGTTTACCACAAAGTTTTGGACCACAACAGGAGACAGCTACCATGTTTCTGGTCTTTTGTTTTTTAATCTTAGAGACTTTCACACTTTTAATAGGAGGAGGCCAATTAACAAATAATGTTTGGAACCACACTGTGAAAGCAATGAGATTTCATTTTCCCTCTCTCTCCTCCCCTTGCCTCCACCAAGAACTGGCTTGGATAAGTTAGCAATTTCAGGGGACAACTTTGAATCCCTGACATTTTAGTTGCTATCCAAATTAAGGAATAAGGTGTGATTCTTATATATGACTTGTTCTAATTGAAGCAAGTATATGATAAGCATCACTCTATTCCTTGCATATGAGTCAGGGCTGTGGTTTTACAGCTCTATCAATTTACTGTCTGTGATCCAGTGCGGATTCAGATTCTGTTTCACTGCCCTGACTGTAATATGACTCTACTTGTTCATTACCTTCATATATACCTGAGTTTGAATTATATAGCCTACATTAGTGGTTGGGGTAGTAATTAAATGTTCCTAAACGTTTTTGTCCAACAAACCTTTCTGGTCTTACTAGTCTGAAAAATAACATCAATAGCATTGTAAGATTTCCGTGTTTTTTCCAGCTTCCTCTAGCTTTACAAGTATCTCACAGAAAACTAGGACTGTAAACTAGAGTAGTGCTCTCCTTACTTTCTAGGGAATAAGATACTTTTATTCTGTTTCAGAGGATGGAACCAGGCTGGAGACCTGAACAGAAACATTGCAGCTGTTTTAATATGCTGTAGGTAGAGACACAGAAAAGATAAAGAGAAACAGGTTTTTTACCTTCCTGACCTCTCTGCTCCTTCCTAAAAAATATGTAAGTAACAATTTTATGCAGAAACAACTTCCCCATCACTTAAAGGTTCTTCACACCATAATGCATCTTCATACCATTCTCAGTCAGAATGCTGACTTTAGAGACTGACCTACGACCTTCTGTCTATATTTTTATGCTTTTGTGGAAGTCAGCCCATTCTAACCTGAAACATCTCTTAATATTTAAGAAGCTGTGTCCAGATTTACACAGAATGTGAGTATCCAGTCTAATGTTTCCAACTGATTTTCTCCTCAATTCTTACAGTGTAGAAGAAGAATACAGATAAAAGATAGAAGATAGGAGAATTTTTTTAAGTTTCTGAGCTTCAACCATACTACATGAATACAGGAAAATTGTGGACAGACATTAGCACTACCAAGTAAATAAGTACTTAAAGATATCTCCATAAGGAAAAGTGAAATAATTCTTTGATTACAAGAAAATTAGTAGTAAAAATGATCCACTGTCAGTAGAAAAGTTACTTTAGATAAGGAAGTATTTGCTAAATAAGACAGTAGTTATGTGTATATGCAGATTTCAGTTACTGCTTTAAAAATACAGATGTTAAATTTTTCACAGGAACATCCCACCAATTCTTCCATAAAGATGAGAACCAAGTAAATATTTTTTGTAATTGGTGCTATTTCCTTCTGGTCTTCAAAGAACTGTGATATCCATTGTCACTCATCTTCTTTTGTTAAGACATATTAATGAGTAACACTATGTAGAAATTACTATTTACATATGCTGTGTAACATACTTAGAAATAACTTCTATCTTACATAAATTTAATAGTTTTCTTCTAAGACTGAATGCTATTTCATATAGCTGTTTCTGATTAGCCCAAATTTGTGTAATTACTGTAAGTTTGATACAAGAAACAAATAGACATTTCAGGTAAAAACAAATTCCTTGCAAATCTCCACACATGCAATAAATCTAAATTGTGCAAACCACCTGGGAAGACATATCAAAATATTTTCTACTTACTGCAAAGACTGAAAATTTCAGGACTTGAATTTTATAACTTTCATATGTATGGCAGTATCTTTTTAACAGCAACTGCATTTACCATCCCCAAGTGCTCTGCATTAGATAACAATATGCAATGCAGTCTCCTTGGATATATCTGTCATAACCCATGGCAATCCTATCTGCATTGCAGCTGTGAATCAACTTATCACACAGTCTCACTAAGTCTAACCGTCATGCCTGATACCATGTAATCCATGCCACTCCAGACACAAAACACTAGCTGTCACAGTTCCAAAAGTTTAGTTGCAGCCTCAAAAAGGAAATCAAATGTTACGGCTTTTCCTTTGGTCCACCTCTTGCTCCAACATCGCCTCTGCAATGCTGACTACTCATTACTGTCATGATAAAAAAGTGTATAAATTAAAATATGCATACATTCAGTTTGCGTCACTCCTGTTTGTCACTCAGTTTGTGACTCCTGGTCACACACAACCACGGTTCACCCATAGACTTCAAAACAGAGCAAACAATGAGCAGACTGGGTCAGGAACCCTTCATCCTCCTGTACCTACTTCAACATCCCCACCTGAGCGTATGAAGTGATCTGCACCTGACGGCCTGCAGAAAAGGGGGTGGTCTCTGGTGGGAAAGAGAGGGGCATTACTGGCATTCTACAGTGCTGAAGTTAGGCAGGACTAAGCTCTGTTCAACCAACTGAAAATTATGTTCTGGTCGCTAGATCAGGACAGTGACCCTGTCTATGTCTATCTACTAACTTCTCACTAAGATAGAAAAAAAAATTAGATTGTCAGCAGTTCTGTCTGTCTGTCTATCTATTTTCACCCTTGAACAGCCTAGTGATGCAGATAAACTCAGTTAGGCAAAGGAGTTTTATCTAGCCTTGCAGCTTCATCTGGCCTTGTAGCCCGGCTCATAAGTGAGTTCTTAATGAATTAATTAATATATTTCATAAATAAAACAATATCTATTTCATACCATGATCAAAATCTAATCAATATTTCATGCAGCTCCTCTTTAAATTACTGTAGTCCAGCTTCTGTTGGTCTAATTGAAATTGACAGTATTCAAAGGCTGACCCCATTTTTACTATATTTTGGATACAGTTGTAGCTAAAAGTCAATCTAAAACAGAATCATAACTTAAATGAATTCTATAGCTTATAATTTCCTAATATGTGTTTTATTTTCTTGCTTTTCTTAAAGTGATAGATATACAGACTATGATCCTTCTATTTATTTTTTTCTTTCTTTCTCCTTTCTTCTTCTTTCTTCTTCCCTTTTTCTTCTTTCTTTTTTCTTCTTTGTTCTTTCTTTTTTTTCCCAATTTTTCTTTTCCTACCAACAAATTATACTGTGGAAATAGAAAGGATGCATAGGAACCTGTGTTCCTCACCTGTGTTTTTGAAATCTCTTCAAGTGATCAGTGGTATTTGTGATGCAGCAGGGAAATTCACCACTGATAGCTGAACACCTTAACACCCTTACTGACATTAAATGTAATATATATGTCTACAGCCACAAGTGTCTGTGCTATATTACTGGGCTGGTCAAGTGACCATAAAACTCTTCTGAAAACCTTCTTAAATTTCATAGCTTTCACATGTATAAACAAGATACTTATCACTAGAATTACTATGGGACATTTATTGTTCTACTATTAGGAAGTCAAAATGTTTTTAATAAAGTAAATATATGTAGAGGAAGAACCACTGAACTGGTTTAAGCAGGAATATACAGAAAATAATCAAGAGTTATGGAACATCACAGTCCAAACATGAGTGGACAGTCCTATGTAATTATGCAATGCCATACTTACAGAAATAAAAAGTATAGGAGACGCAATGCCAATTTAGTTATGTAAGTACAAACAGGTTATGACATGAAAACTAAAACTCCACAGTTGTGAAAATTCAATACAGTTGATATTGATTTGTTAAAACAGTGTGTTAAGCAGCAATTGAAAGAAATGGACTTTCTTGATAAAATGCTTTTGCCAAAAACTCTGCAAAGAGATGTGCTCACAAAAGAAACAAAACACAAGCTATTACTAGTTTGAGTGAGCATACCTTGGAAGTATAAGACCACTAACATTTGTATTGATCTCAGTTGAAAACCTTTTTATTATTTTCTGAAATTTCACTTACTGACACACGTTTTCAAAAGTCAAATAAAAGTGTTGTGTCTAGCTGTCACATGCAGTCAAAAGAGAGAGAAAGATGATTTCCAAGGGTACTTCTGAAATTTTTACCCAGTTCTAACTGAAAATCATTACAATGTGCCTAAGAATTAAGCTACTTAGATGTACTTAAAATTAACACGCTTTTCAACTCAAGAAATACCTTTTATGTATGTATCACAGGCGATGGGAACCAAGAAAGTACCTATGGTATGTTCAGAAAAGGAAAATCTTATTCTATTTCAGTGAGTTATCAGCTGCTTTGTACCCTAAAGCTTAAAGTTTTATTCCTATTATCTTAATTTTTCTGCAGGAAAAAAAACCTGTTGGTGTATATTTATGTTAACCATTTTGGCTGAAATGTTCCAAAAAGCCTAAGGGAGTTGGATTCAATCAGAGGTGGGTGTCTAATGTCTTTAAATCCTTTTGGAAACCTTATTTTTAGATGTCTAATCCTTTTGCTGAATATAACTCTTCACCTACTGGTATTCTGTGGCAAGAATTTTTCATAGGTTCCTTTCTTCATTGTCTTTCTCAAAATAGTATGTAATTTATATGCATATATAATATACACATATATTAAATTCTAGTAGGAAAAGAAAAAAAAGGCGAAAAAGGAAAGATTTCCATGGCAAACAAGGGAAAAAAAAAAAAGATGTTTGGTACCAAATATTTTCTGTTTGTATTTTTGTCTAATATATAGTGTTTCCCTTGTAAGTCAAAAGAAAATAAAAAAAGAAAAAGAAAAGGCTATAAAGGCAAAAAGATGTATGTTTTTCTCCTTCTTATTAAGTTCAGGGATACAAAGTTGCCATGGCGACCTCTTCACTTTTGCGTAAGGTGTGATAGATTTGAATGTAACAGAAAGTAGATGACAACAGCCAAAGCAATTGTCAGGTATTCAGGTGATGGCATCTCATTTGGAAACAGTTACTGTGTACAATGCAGGTACGTACTTCATTTCTCCTGACAAGAACTGCTAACAGGAGCAACTCGTCCTTCAACTGACAAACTGGAAGAGGATGCTGCTTCCCAGCCTCAGAGCTGAAATAACAGCGCACCTTTTTAATAAGAGCATTAAAGAACACACATTATTTAAGGAGTTTCACGTGGGTACGTACATCCATATACAGGCAAAAAGAATGTGTCTGTCTTTAAAACCTGGGAGCACACTGGCACTTTTCAAATTGACATACCAAATTAGCTTCTGTTGTGACCTTGTTCATTCTTATTAGCTGGATATTAGACAAGAATCCCATGCCACCTTGACAAGGGCTTTTGTTTCTATTACGCTGATATTGAATCCTATACGAGTGATGGATGAGAACAGTGCATGTTTGAATAAGCAGAGGGAATCAACCTAATGAATTATCTTCTGCACTGCAATACACCATGGATGAAATGACTTACCCATTCCGTATTAACTGATGTGAGCGCTTCATTTCAACTTCTTTTCATAGTTGCCATCACTCAGAAAGGCTGGTGTTTACGGCTCTCACACGAAGATTTATCTGACAAACTGTGCTGGAGGTATGAAATTTAACGGCAACAAAGCAGAGTCGTAAGAATGTGCATATCAGTAAAATACAGCCCTGGGATCCTCTTAAGATTCCAACTTTTTGTAACATTCAAATTTATTTCTCTTCTATTTTTCCCTAGGTCAAATCAGCTCACTGCAGCATCGTATTAACAATCACAGCCTATTAGATTTAGTCAGATAGTCTAATTGGACTCATTCTTATTCTCCCAAACATTTTCTGGTCACCTTAATGCCATTTTAACACACAACTTTATTTTATTGTATTATGTGTCTAGAACTATGAACAAGCTTTTTTTTGATTGCTTTTTTTGTTTTATGGGATTTTTTTTCTGAAAAATCATGTTTGTTTACAAGTAATTTATTCTGCAAACACATTTTATTTCCTGTGATCTAAGTCTATCTTTCCCTGTGTGTTTGCAGTCTGTTTTTCAATATGCTGTGCCTGTTTGCACATTTCCTTCTTTGTTGACAATTAACTCTGTTGTCAACAAAGTGAAATAGTTCTTTTGACATAAATTATTTACAAATCTCAGTTAAACCCAAAATAATCCCTCATGGCTTGTCAACATTGCATGTGGTTTACAGTAAGACAATTATTTGAAAAATGTTCTAAAAAACCCATATTTTTGAAAATGGAACATAAATGGGTTTTAAATAGAAGGCGGCAACAAAGATGTGAGGAATTATTTGTGTATTTAAGAAACAGTTGGAAATAATAAAAAAAATGCCAATATGCTCTAATTTCTGTAAGCATATAGCCATTTAAAGATAATTTCCGTCTCATCAGAGTCTTGTGAGACATTGCTGAGCTAGGCTGTCTCAAGGCAATGCTGGGCACCCCAGCCAAAAGAAGACAGGAAGTCATTAGTTAAATACTCAGCTGATATAAGATCGCACAGCTCCATTGACTTTGATGGGAATTCATCCTTCACATTGACTGAACTTTTTGTGTTCTTTTGAAGAGTTACTCATTTTCTGGATAAGAAGGAATGCAATATTCTCCTGTATGGTCACCATGTCCTTATAGGTGTCTCAATGATAATAGAAAGCGGGAAAGGAATGAAGAGATCCCTAGAGATAATGTTTTAATATCATGCAGAAGATTGCAAGTTTTGGTGTAGGTTTTACAATATTCTAGAAATATTCTATATTAACAACTTTGTTCTCTCTATGATCAACAAGTTGATAAAAAAACCCTATTAAAACATGTTCTTCTGAATTTTGTAGAACCCCTGTTCTTGAGGGTCATACCATAAGGACATTGTGGACATCAACGTTGCCCAGGCATAGCATTCATGCACCTAGTGATAAACCTAGTAAGGAACACTGAATTTTCCGTCTCCTCTTAATGGGGAAAAGAGTCCTTGGCATCAGACGGTGAGGGTTTTTTTATCCTCCTTTGTTAATTATGCATTATTATTTTAATGGTTTTGATTTATTGCAACAAAAGAAATTAATGCATTCCATTGTCTTGCTATTTTACTTTTTGGTTTTTGGTTTTGTATTCCAGGGAGAAAAGATGTGGTACTTCTAGGCCTGTACTTAAATTTTACATTCTGAACTTGAACTGGTCCCTGTCTACTTTATGCCCACATGAGTATCATTACTGTAAAAAACTGTGTGGTGAACTATGGTGTATGTCTGAGTTCTTTTAGCACATTATTTTAGAAATTATTTGTACACATGCACCTCATCATTTTACTGGATACAGCCTACCTTGAAATGCCTCTTCTTTCAGAAATTACCTACTGAAAATCACATGTGAAAACTTTTAATATCTGACTCTATTTGTTGTTAATTTGTACCTGGTAGACTGTTGAATTGGAAATGCTTCCACAGAATAGTCAAGACCACAGAATTATTCATTTAACCATGTCATGACATGTAAATAAGACAGCCCAGTAGGAGGAATTCTCGTGCTGATTCACTGGAAATCTTGAGATTACTAGTTAGGCCTAAATTTTAAATCCTATATACATTCAATTAAAAAATGTGGTATCACAAATAAGCAGAAAATTGTAATGAAGATATAAATGCCCTTAACTAAACTTTTAACGGAGAAAAAAGGAACTAGTAACTCTGTCAGTACTAGATAAACTATGTCAGAAGCTGAAGATACAGTTGTGTTTTGGAGGGAAAATGAAATTATGTGATTCAGTAAAGGTTTTGATACTTGCTCTTATGGTGGTACTCTTACAAGAATTTGTTGCTGGTTGCCAAGTACAGAAATCCCTGAAGATTTACATTCTGTCCTGCCCTGCAGGCTACCGTGGAGTCACAGAAAGGAAATGGAAATGCTCTGATTGTTGAAAAGATGTGCCACCAGAATAAAAAGAGAATTCTTAGAATCCGAAAAGAAAATAGCAATATGGTCTGTATGCCAAAACAGCAAGAATGACATTGTTATGGAAATAGGTTGTGGAAATTCATTAGGTAACTTTCGTAAGAGTTTGAACCCCTTGTAACACAAAAATTTTGGACCCATGTCTATTTCTAACCTTCAACTTTGTACCCTCAACTTCTTGAAGATTCGGTTTAACAAGCCATGCATTCTGTGAAAGTTACGCCATACTCTGCATGAGCTGCACATTGTAAATAATTTTGTAACTGTGAAAACACCCGAAATCAAACACTCATTTCCTTACAGATGAGTACCACTAAAATGCTACCATTCACATACATATTCTCTTAATGTATTAGAGTATTCATTGTGAAGTGCTTCAATATTTGCAAAAATCCCTTCCTAGTTAGCAAGATTTGGAGAGCTATTATAACACAATAATAAAATATTACCAGGATAGCTTGCTATTCTCCTACCTCTGACTCCTCTCTTCTCCTCCTGATGGAAACAGACACACAGAATAACAACTTCAAAACCAGCACATAGCACAGAATAGAAGATTGACAAGCTTTAAATTTTCAGGATAAAAACTAAAGACCAACTTCTTCAAAATTTTTAATTCACCATATTTCAATTCACCTGAGAAGCAGTTTTGTTTTGATATTGCTGAGATCCAAACCATTCAATGATTACTCTCTAGTCATAATGTAAAATTGTGTTTCCAGAGTTGTTAATGTTTATATTGAATTATATTGGGAATAAAATGGGGCTTTAAAAGATGAAAATTGAATTTCTACTTGGAATATCATATTTGGTCATATTTTAGCTTTAACTAGAAGTGGATATTGGCATTTCATAAAGGCAGATTTGTCCAATTTAAGTTTATTGATTTCAGCTTCATAAGAATAGGTTTCGTTCCAATCTAAAAGAACAAGCAGAGGACAATGGACAATACCAGAGTATAGCAGGATATGAGACACATCAGTGTATCCAAACATTTCAGTACAGAATGCTTTTAATTTAAAACAAAAAGAATGCTAAGAGAATTGATGAAATGTTACAAGAAAAACAACAACAGAACTACAAACAAACAAAGAAACAAAAAACCCCAATATAACCCAAGAATATTCCCTAAGGTTTCTCTTTGCCTTTCAGTGATCTGGAAAATTCACTCATTTTTCAAAGCTCATATTCTCTATTTTATTTATTGTTATTTCATTTTTTCTCATTTTAATTGAAATTAAATTCGATGACTCCTCCAATAAACTTTTATAAACAATCATGCTTGAGTTGGTATTTGTTATTTCACAATAATTATGAGATAAATTCAAATACATGATAGCAATATTATCTGTAGTATTTTTATGATACTATAACAAAAAAATTAAGTGTAGACCATAAAACGTTGTTCTCATTTTCTTTTTTCTAGTCTTTGCTGATATCAGCAGTGTCCAAAGAACTCTAATGCAAGGCAACCCTTAGCTATTCAGGATTTTAAGTTTTCAGAGAGTATGTGAGAAGTTTGAGTTACAGTAATGAACATAGCTGTGACATAGCTAGACAATAATGAACATAGCTGTGAATGGCTGGAGGGCAGCCCTGAGGAGAAGGACCTGGGTGTGCTGATCGACGAGAAGCTCAACATGAGCCAGCAATGTACGGTCGCAGCCCAGAAGGCCAACCTCATCCAGGGCTGCATCAAGAGAAGTGTGGCCAGCAGGTCAAGGGAGGTGATTCTGCCCCTCTACTCCACTCTCGTGAGACCCCACCTGGAGTACTGCATCCAGCTCTGGAGTCCCCAACATAAGAAGGACATGGACCTGCTGGAGCGTGTCCAGAGGAGAGCCACAAGGATGGTCCGAGGGCTGGAGCACCTCTCCTATGAGGAGAGGCTGAAAGAGTTGGGGCTGTTCAGCCTGGAGAAGAGAAGGCTCCGGGGAGATCTTATTGCAGCCTTCCAGTACCCAAAGGGGGCCTCCAGGAAAGCAGGGGAAGGACTTTTTACTAGGGCATGTAGGGATAGGACGAGGGGGAATGGCTTTAAACTGGAAGAAGGCAGGTTTAGATTAAACATTAGGAAGAAATTTTTTACTTTGGGGGTGGCAAGGCACTGGAATAGGTTACCCAGAGAGGTTGTTGAGGCCCCATACCTGGAGGTGCTTAAGGCCTTGGGCAACCTGTTCTAGTGGGAGGTGTCCCTGCCTATGGCAGGGCGGTTGGAACTTGATGATCTGCAAGGTCCCTTCCAACCTAAACCATTCATGATTCTATGATTCTATGACAACCTCTTACTAAAGCAATATGTAGAGTTAAAAAAAAAAATATCTATCATTACTAGGAAGATTAAGAACTAATGATGTGTCAACAAAACAGTATTAGTGAAGTATTTCACTGAAAACTATGTTAAACTGATGTCATTCATCAAGTCTAGGTTAAAAATGAAACACGGAGAACTGTTTGCCATGAATCACAACATATTTCTGTGAGAAGTAACAGAATAGTGTCTGTTAAGATACCTTTTTCTTTCTTCATAGCAGCTAGTATGTATGTTAATTCATAGGAAGCCAGATCGTGCGTGATCAATTCTCACCATAAGGAACCACATAGTGAGATAAAGATTAATGTTAGTTGACTAAAAAGTGAAGTGGAATATTGCATGAGCATATACATTTGTTCTAAATATGCCTGTGCAGTGCAATTGTAGAATCAATATTTACTGAAGCTGACAGTCTAGGACATGAGTTGACAATTTGACTTAAAATGTTTGTGTCATGAAAACTGAAATCCTTGAGCTGTAGTTGTGTTTTTAATACCCAAAATAAAATCAGTTCAGGGCCACCTTCTCTCCTGTTATACCATTCACAGAAGGAGGAAGGCAGCAAGTCAAGGAATGTCACATTCTGCAACCATTGACATTTTTGAGGAAATTAGTGGGGATACAGGTGCAGAAATAGAGAAAGATGCAGCCTCTAAGATAAGAGGTTAATCAGAAAATAAACTTTTTCCTCTGAAAATCTGTTGTTCTCCATACCTGATCTCCCTTGACTGCATGATCTTCCCTTTTGTTATTGCCTTTGCAGCAACACAAAAGAAACACATCAATCCAGGTAAGACACAGAAATGGAGATTTCCACTTATTTTTCTGATTCCATTCTCATGATGTCTCGGCCAGGCTCATGCTGCAAAACACACAGGTGTTTCACTCAGCCATGTCCACTCCCTTAGCTTTGAACAAAAGGCTTCATGATGGATCTCCCAGCAAAGGGAGGACCCTTCTCAAAAGTCAGCAATTCCCTGTTTACATTTCTCTGGGCTTTGGTATCCCTTTGTTCCTTCCCTTGAAACCCATGGGACAAGAGCAAGGGTTCTAGATACAACAAAGAGAACCAAGCAGAGGTTACCAGAATTTGTCTAAAAAGATAAACTGTTCCTATTGTGTCAGGGACAGCTCCTCTCAGTGAAAATTTGAGAGAAAATACAAAGTTGTTGGTAGGAAAGCTGTATGTTAATTTTAGATGTTAAACTTGACTAAACATATTACTGTTCTGTTAAAGAAATTTAAGTACAGAAAAACATCATCCGTGTAACTGAATTGCAACCATTATCTTCTAAATTTTTGCATGTTTTATATTCATATGAATTAATTATTTTCGCCATGATCCGCAAGCTAATTCCAGAACTAAATTGTTAAGGAAATATGATGTTAACGCGTACATGTTAATAGACATATTTAATCAATTACTCAGTGAGTGTTTTATTACACATATAAGCTTGAAAACACAATGTTCTACAGCATCAAGCTGTTCTGAACTAATGCTATAAAAAGTGATGCAAATGTAAGTCTGTCTGCTTTTGGCTAGAAACACTTTTCTCTACTTTTTCTTCTATCTTGTTCTACTTTTTTATAAACTAAGAAATCAAATTTCAGTTGAGAAGTGCTTCATCAAGCATGAGTTACTCTGAATTTCTGTTCAGCAATACAAGGTAATATAAAGCAAATATATTGTAGAGCAAGAAGAAGACATAACTTTTCAGCAAAACTACTGTGCAGCAGTCTTAGTACTTTTTGGTTTCCAGTTACTTTTTCTATTTCTCGGCTACTTTTTGAAAATACTCAATAAAGAAGACACTGTGTAGGAATAGGGCATACGAAGTAAGTCCATGTTCTTTCATTTTGTCACCTAATCAATTCATGCCAGGAGTAGTATTCTCAGTATAGTCAGGAGCATTTTATGCAATATTTCCCAAAATTAACCATTGCAACTATGTAAACTTTTTATAGATAGCTAAGTGCATAGCCCCCACAGTCTCTATAAGCTGTCTGTGTGCAATTTCAAAGCAGATTTTATAGCCAAAGCAGAACTCATACACTGCTACTGTTAGTACCATATCTGCTGCCATCAAAATTGCCTATACTATGACTATAAACTTGACACATCAGTGAGATTAAACTATGATTCGATCAACAGTACTGACAGAAATTTGGGAGGACATTGTATTTTTACAACACAATATGTTGTGACACTAATATGACCCCTATAGAGCTTTGGAAAGTCTAGCTATGACAGTGGCCAACTCTCAGAATGTTATTTGGAAAAAAAATTTAAAAAAAACCAAACCAAAAATAAAAGAAAGTTAAATAACAGATCTGGACCACATACAAGAGACTACTATATATATTTTGTAGACATTAAAGAGAGATTTCCTAACCTGATTATAAAATTTTGGTCAATATTCCTGATATTTCAACCTCAAAAGGAGAAAAATATATATAACTTCATTTTTTACACTATTCATCAGTGCAGGATTTTGCTTCAGTCACATTATGGCCCAGACCTCAAAGACAGCTACTTGTACAATTTTAATTTTTGAATTGCCATTTCTTCTCATTTTCCTTTCTCTTCTGAGATGATATGTTGTATGTTACTCTGAGAATCCCTTGCTTTTCTTAACTAACAGTCCTCTGGCTGATATAGTTGCCATGCCACTCTCCATAATACTTGAAAAGTCATTGCAGTCATGTGAAGCTCCCAGTGACTGGAAAAAGGGAAACATTGCACCCATTTTTAAAAAGGGTAGAAAGGAGTACCCTGGGAACTACTGACCTGTCAGCCTCACCTCTGTGCCTAGGAAGATCTTGGAAGAGATCATCCTAGAAGCTATGCCTAGGCACATGGAGGACAGGGAGGTGGTTTGAGACATCCAGCATGGCTTTACAATGGCAAGTCCTGCCTGACCAACCTAGTGGCCTTCTGTGATGGAGTGATTACATTGGTAGACAAAGGAAGAACTATGGATGTAATCTATCTGGATTTCTGTAAGGCCTTTGACATGATCTCCCACAACATCCTTCTCTCTAAATTAGAAAGATGGATTTGATGGGTGGACTGTTTTGGTGGATGAGGAATTGGTTGGATGGTCACATCTAGAGGATAGTGGGCAATGGCTCGATATCCAGATAGAGATCAGTTGCAAGTGGTGTGCTTCAGGGATCCATATTGGGTCCAGTACTGTTCAGTATCTTCATCAATAACATGGGCAGTGGCATTGAGTGCACCCTTCGCATGTTTAAGGGTGACACCAAGACTGATTGTTATGGCCTGAGGGATAGGATGCCATCCAGAGGGACCTGGGCAGACTCAAGAATTGGGCCTGTGTGAATCTCATGAGGTTCAACAAGGCCAAGTGCAGGGTCCTACACCTGGGCCAGGGCATCCCCTGTAACAATATAGGCTGGGTGATAAATGCATTGAGAGCAGCCCTGACAAGAGGGACTTGAGGATACTGGTGGATGAAAAACTGGATATACGCTGACAATGTGCATTTGCAGAACAGAAAGCAAATCATATCCTGGGCTGCATGAAAAGAAGTGTGGTCAACAGGTCGAGGGAGGTGATTCTGCCCCTCCATTCTGCTCTGGTGAGGCCTCATGTGGAGTACTGCACCCAGCTCTGGGGCCCTCAGCACAGGAAGCACATGGACCTGTTGGAGTGGGTCCACAGGAAGGCCACAAAAATGATCAGAGGGCTGTAACACCTATCCTATGAAGACAGGCTGAGAGATTTGGGGTTGTTCTGCTTGGAAAAGGGGAGGCTCGGGGGACACCTCACTGTGGCCTTTCAGTACTTAAAGGGGGCCTAAAGGAAAGATGGGGATGAACTGTTTAACAGGGCCTGTTGTGAGAAGATGAGGTGTAATGGCTTTAAACTAAAAGAAGGAAGATTTAGACTAGATATAGGGTAGAAATTTTTTGCAATGAGGGTGGTGAAACACTGAAACATTTTTCCCGGAGAGGTGGTAGATACCCCATCCCTGGAAGTGTTGGCCAGGTTGGACAACGGTCTTAGCAACCTGATTTAGTTGAAGATGTCCCAGTTCATTACAGGGTAGGTTGGACTAGGTGAACTTTAAAGGCTCCTTCCAACCCAAACAAATCTATGATTCTATGAACCCCACCTCATTCACATAAAGTTAATTTTTTTGTTAATCTGCGTGGATCTTTTGTTCTGTGTGTGCAAGTTGCTGTGGTTTAAGCCACGCAGGCAGTTCAGTCCCACACAGCTGCTCACTCAGTCCTCCCCCATGGGGTGGAAGAAAGAATCAGAAAGGCAAAAGTTACAAAATTTGTCGGTTGGGATAAAGACAGTTTAATAGCTAAAGTAAAAACTGTGTGAAAGCAAAGCAAAATAAGGAATTCATTCACTGCTTCCCATCACCAGGGAGGTGTTCAGCCATCTTGAGGAAAGCAGGACTTCATCACGCATAAGGGTGACTAGGGATGACAAATGCTATAACTCCCCTCCCCCTTCCTCCTTCTTCCCCACAGTTTTTATTGCACAACATCATATGGTAATGAATGTCCCTGTGGTCTGTTGGAATCAGCTGTCCTGTCTGTGTCCCCTCCCAGCCTCTTGTGCAGCCCAGCCTACTCACTGATGCAGTGGTATGAGAAGCAGAAAAGTCCCTGATGCTGTGTAGGCATTGTCCAGCAATAACTAAAACATCCCTAATTTATCAACAGTATTTTCACTACAAATTCAAAATATAACACTGTAAGAGTTACTATGAAAAAAATTAACTCTATTCCAGCAAAAACCAGTAGGCAAGAACATATTTGCAATGAATTATAAAAGAATACAGTGCATTCTTAGTTTACTGTCAGTTTAATAGTACATATCAAAATAAATGTGATACGTATGGGCAAACATAGTAGATGACACAAGGTTAAATATATATCAGTTTAGTACATTGGCCCATCTCCTTAACATCTAATAACATCCCAACTATCGTTAGACTTTCCTGTATTAATCATACGATATTGCATTTTCTTGCACCCAGAAACTACAATAGTCTCACTTACAGCCTATGTTAATCAGCTTCCAAGCCATAAAATAAAGGATTTTTTTTTTCTATTTCTGGCACTAGATGGCAGTAAAAGCGCAATTCTGAACATTTCCATCCAAAGTCGGTAAACTCAAGGAGAACTCTGAAGCAGGAGAAAAGCTATCACTGTAAGACAGCTTGCCTTCACAGGTTAGCCAGAAGCAGGATATGAAATATCGTGCAGAATCACTACATAATGTAAAAAAGAAATCCAATAGCTAAACAAAAATAGCATTAAAGAGGACACAGCAATGGGAAGCTTTACATGATTTGAAATACCTGGAGAAATTGACTTCATATGGTTTGCTTAAACCTGCCAGAACAGCAGATCAGTGATCTGCAAAAGTAAGATATAAAGGCAAGTGTCCTACCAGTGTGCCAAAAATATGATTCATCTCCATGAAAGGCTCTAAGAAAGGAGAAAAGCAATCTTTTTTTTATTCATTTTTTTATTCATTACCAAAGGGAACTGTATTAAATCTCTGAAATTAATAGCGTGATGAGCTGTTTTCCATTACTTTTAAAGTGATTGGGTCCATACACTCAGTAAGAATGCACTGGTGAAAAGAGGAACAAATATTCTGCCTTCTTTTTCTTTGAGCCTCAAAAATTATATCCCTTCCAGAGGAATGTATGAAGCTCTCTTCTGGGGCTTCAGACTGACAGTATCCACTTGCAGGGCCCAATTTCTTGCTGCAGTGCTGTAATAGTTCAATCTTTGTAATATTCAGACTGCTTTGTAAGCATGTAAACATGTAATGGACAGGGGAAATAAAAGTGGAATTATATAGAGAAATTTATATTTCAGAACTTCCTGTGGGGACACCTCCACACTATTGGAAATATGCCAAAGAAATCACTGGCAGTGGCATCCAATTCAAGCAAGCTTAAACTAAAGCTTTAATGGCTCTCATCTTGTTGCACATTGAATCAACAGAGTGAACTGGATTTAGAACTACAAACTAAAAATTATTCAGGCTTTCACAGCAGTTTTACAATCATTATTTTTAGTGACCCAAGTGACTGCTGCTGGAATACTTATTACAGAAAAAGGAAGCACATTTTCCACCTTCAATCCTATTCAAGATAAACAAGATCCTTTAGAAGTCATGACATCCCAAAACCTTTAAAGTTCCAGGATGTCGATAACATCTGTCTTTCTCAGAGGCTGAAAGTATGAAGAACTCTTGATATCCTGCTGAATGTAATAATAAACTTATAGATAAAAACCAGAAAGCTCGAAGTTTAATCCTAGTCACAGAGTTAGGGCTTATTTTTTGTTTTGTATGATAACTTATTGTCTTAGAAACTTCTCTCAAAGAAAATGTCACTTTTTATTACTTCAGTTAAAATTTTCTTTCTTTGAATGTGATGTCAAACTTTTTTTAGGATATGTTCATGTACTATAACAATGTATGGCTCTGGGTTTCACAGGAGCAAACATGTATAAGATAAAGTTTTGAAGCTTGTAAGTATTGAATTATTTAGGGTCTAAACACAAATAAATGCACTGAATGTTTCTGTTAACACTTGTGGGAAAAAAGCTCCTTTCTTCCAAAGGTTGGAAAAAGGAAGCTGTGCTGCCAACATGCTTTTAAACACATTTTCCATTTTCATCTTATACATGATTCCCTTATGATACCAAAAATATTGCCACAAGAAAGTACTTGCTGTATTTTATATCCAACCTTCCACACATATGGTTTCCTTAAGGGAATACCTTAAGTAGCCAACTTTCTTTGTTGCCTCTCACCAAATTGATGCATGGATCGTACTGAATACACCCTCACCCCAGTTACAAAACCAACAATATTGGTGAAAACACCTTCTTCCATCATCTTCTAGGCAGGCAAATGCAATGATTCATTTCTGAGAGCAGAACTTAAGTGACTCATCCATCACCACCAGATCATTTCTATGTATTCTGTGTGGTGAAATCTATGCAGATATATGTGTGACAGAAGCTTTTGGACAATAAAGGCTTTAGAAAAACAGTTTATTTTGCGTCTAGAAATTCTTTCCTCTATTTTATTTTAGCATGTATTGTTTGGAGGGGGCACACACATAACACTGGAAAATCAAATTCATCTCACAGAGGAAGGGGTTCTCATTTGCAATCTTTTGTTGTTACATAAAGGTCTTCCATATAGTCTAATCCAAGAGATTTATGAACAAATGTGCACCTCAAACTGAGCTGATCATGAAACAGGAAATAATCTTTAAGGTTTGGAGCAAATGATCCAGCAAGGTTAGTCACAGAACTTCCTTTATTGATTGTTATACTATCTTCGTAGCATTTCATGTCGGATATGTGCCAATAGATTCATCAGGCAGGAGAGGTAAAAATTAATCAATTAATCTTAGTCTCCTTTCTTCAGGACTCCATTTTGCCAAAGAAATCAAAGTTCTCTTAATTACCCTCCAAAACCTTTTGCGAGCCTTCACTTCTAAGCTGAGTCACTTATACAGTTTGCATGAGCTGTCACCCTTACTGTGTGCTACATGTCTGTCTAAGCAAAACCATGTCACTTTAGGAAAAACTGTTTCATGAAAATTCAGGGTCTTAAGTTGCAGCTATCTATCCTAAACATCAGTGTTCCTTTAGGCACTGAGTTCATGAGCATTTTGTGACCTTAGGAGCTCATTGTAGGCAACAATGACATTAGTATTTACATATTGTTTTGTCATCTCGTCTATCAATAAAATGAAACTGTTTCCACATATTGGAAATACGCACTATTTTACAAAGAAACAGCATTTAAAACTACTGTTGGTTTGTTAGTTTCCCTTGTATATGTGGAATAACTATTTTTATAAAAAAAGTTTTAAAAAAAAAGAGTTTCAGCTTCTCATTTATGAAAATGGGAGTTTTTTCCTTGAAGTGGAGTCTGTTTCCAGAGGCATATCTGTACTTCTCTTGGTTGCGTCTCCAGGACTGAGTGAAACAAAAAGTATAAATGCTGAGCTTCCACTGATAGAGCAGCACTGGTAACTTTTGATTACTAAACTCACATTTCAAACATCTCTCAGGCTAGCCTTCTCTCCCTCCTCCTACTCTGTCTTTCAGCCACTGGTGGTATTTCTTCTAAACCAGGATATCCTCCCTCCAGACCTTTACACTATGGATATGCTGCAATATTTTACTGGGATTTCTGGAGCACAAGAAGACAGAAATCTGTAATGAGACAGGGACACTGTTGCCCCTGTCTGTGCAGTAGAAGCTGGGGGATTGTCATGGCACACTCCCTATGGTGAGATACACTTGCTGTCACAGGAGATCACACTCCATTAAATGTAGTCTACAAACGCAAAGTAAACACAGCCAACCCAAAAGACTGCCATCCTTGTGTGTTCAATAAATTACTGGCTTTACTGACTGGATTAGCATAAGCCTTCAGGTAAAGGAAAAAAGAAAAAAAAGTAAAAATCATTGAATCTTGCTGAAAATCTTGCATTGCAGGGATTTTACATTTGAGACCAGGATGCTAATATGTGTTAGAGCCTCTAGAGAGAGAACCTTTTACTTGTTTTAGTGGAAGAGTAATCCTATTCTTCCTCTAGTAAAACTTCAGTAAATGTAGGATTTCACAATAGAAAAGCATTCTTGATCTCCAGAGAATTCTGAATATCACCTGCAGCTTTTGCTTTTATTCTTCGTTGACCCACCTTCACCTAAGCCTCTGCAAAGCCTATGTTAACAGTTAACTCCTGCCTGTAGATAACAATGAATATGAACATTCAGTATTTAGGCTAAAGAAAATTATTTTCTTTATTTTTGGGTGGTTTTCTTTTGTTTTGGGGGTTTTTTTTGTGGATTTTTATTTTGCTGTTGGGTTTTTGTAGGTTTTGGTTGGGTTTTTTTCCAAGCTATACCATGGCAGAAAATTATTTGATTGATATGTCTTTGGAAGCAGGGTTTTCTTATTTAAAAAATAGCCCTTATACAAAGTAGGGTAGAATGAACAGCTGGTATAATATTTATTTGAATCTGTATATTCTTCCATAAAACTGTTAACTATTATATTTGAAGCAAAACATAATTTAGCTGATAAAATTTGAGCATTATGGAAACGAAAATATTTTGAATATAATGTCTTCCACAACACAAATTTGCACATGTATTGCAGATCTACTTTGACAGATCTATGATCTGCCATTATATGCTAAAGCTTTATTCTAAGGTTTTCTTGGGTAAGGTATTTTGCAGGCTACAGCAAACCAAATGATGGATATCAAATACCTTTGCGTATGTTATGTCTAAAGCGCTCAGACAGCAATCCATCAAGAATATAGTAAAAAAATGAGGGAATACAGTCAGCGTACTCTGATATTTCAAATTTTAGCCTACTTTTAATATGAGTATAAGCCCTATTTCCCTTTCAAATTTTAAATGTTCAGGTGTAGTCATCAGTACCAATTTTGAAATGCCTCCAGCCTGACTGAACTGCCAAGGCCCAAATGGTCTTTAAGAACATGTAAATATATAGAAATTGCTACAATGAGTCAAGCCTATATCTATTTATTTCATCTTCAATAGTCAGGACTGAATACGTCAGAAAAAGACACTAAAATCTCCATTGAAAAATCTGCCTACAAGGAAAATTTATTCTGAATTCTTATTAGATAGTGCCTAGCTTATATCTTAGTGCAGGAAGATTTATAGCCCTCACTTTTTAATCCTAACTAATTTAACTTGACTCCTACTTAAATCTTGGTCTTGCTTATGCCTTGGGGCAGTAAGTTCAATGGGTTTATTATGCACTAGGTAAAACTTTTTTTCCTTTTATTATTTTTAGAGTTGTTAAATAGAAAATGAAAATGTTCCTATGAATCCCCATTTCCCCTACTATGAGACTTCCTCAGATTTATACTGACCTGGTTATTAGCTAGTAGTACAGTAACAATATTTTGTGGTCCAAAACTATAAATTTCAGAAATTGCACAACACTCATTAATGAATAGTGAAATACTATTTTCCTATAATCTTCCTTCATTAAATGTAAGGGGCTTCTATACTGAAAAAAGGACAGGTGGCAACCACTGTAAAAAGAGGTGTGATGCTCCCTGGTATCCTGGTTGACAACTTGAGAGACTAAAAGGAACAAATGAGTGTTTTCTAGAGTTAAGACCACGACCAAGCTTAAATGTAGAGTTACTAGTTAACCTGTCTTTAAGGATAACTTAAAGACCAGAAGTCTGACATTGAAAGCATTATGCTTCCTAAACCAGTTAAGACAAATTGGGCAAATTGCTCTTAATTTAATATCTACTGAGAGTTTGAAATGCTCTCATATACAAGTCCAAATATATAATTTCTCTCTAATAATTCAAATATTTTAAAGCTTATTTAACTTTATGTATAAGAAATTTAGAAAACTTAAACACTAACTAAAGAAGAATTGGTTGTACTTCAGTAGCTGGACACTCTACTACCTGTCCTTGCATGAATAATGTGTATGTTGATATCATGCTCTGGCTCAAGCTGTTAGACAAAATTCACAGGTCTTTATTTTAAAGAAAGATGGGAGCACGTCTTTAAGCAACTGATTTAATCAGAAAGACAAGCAATGCACTCCTTCCATGTATACAAAGAATAAAAACAGTACATAAATTCCCCTGTTACGTTCAGTGCTAAGTTACACTTCTCATCACCTTTCTTAGAAAAAATCATCACTGTCTTTGACTCTATGACAAGTACATTACGTTTGAACTCTCTGAGTTCTCTGCTCTCTTATATTTCAAAGAAGACAAATGTGAGTCAAACACTGCTGCTGAACACTTGCTCTACCTACTTCATGTCTAGGACCAAAGCCACTATTGTTTCAGTAGCTGCTAAGGCAATAAGTAAATAATCTGGTTTAAATGCTGAGAATTTATGATATGGTTATGTCACAGCCAAATATAAGAACAATATGTTGTTTCTGAGTATGTTCCTCTTCTGTACTTTCTCTAATTCTTGTCTCATCCCTAAAAACTCCGAGTTATTTGTACAACATATAGCAAGAAGACGTCTTAGTGACTGCAGTAAGACACACTAAGAACATAAATGATACATGAATTAGTGCAAGATAAAAAATTAGGTTCTAGCTTGTAGAGCTCCACTGCTCAGTATATGATGGGATGTGGGGTAAAGCAACAATTTACATAAGGTTTTAATATTTTAACTATGAACATTATTAACCCAAATGGAACATGAGAAAAAGAAGAGTAGCATCCTTCAGTAATCCAAATACATGTTTAATATCCTTTCAAACAAGACTTTTAGTTTTAATTATTTTTTTTTTTCACTTTAACATGTCTTCAGCATCTGCAGTCTGCATACACACACATACATGTACATATACTTTACAAAGCCAGAGAGTCCAAGGTAGGGTGATTGTTCAATACACCTTTATTTTGCCTTTTACCAGAAGCTGTGGCAGGTGATGCTAAAACTTGCAATACTTCCTTCCCTGTCTCTGAGGGGTATTGAGTAGATTAATTAGTTCATGTCTGTACAGCACTTTGAAAGCACTCAGTGCTATATAATTAGTCCTATATATTACTAGGGTAGCCTTGAATATCTTCGGTGACTCTGCTTCAGCAATTTCCCTTGGCAAATTATGTCACTTTCTAATTGACCTTGGTCTTTGAAGTATTTTCTTAATGTCTAATTTAATTTTCACATTTCCTGGATTTTGTTCACAACACAATGGTTGGCTGAAAAATTTCACCTGTTTGAAAGATATTTTTCAAACAAGAAATAGCCACAGAACAACTGATTAACCTTAGCCAGCAGAAACTTAAATAGTAATTTTTAAAAGTTCCTATTATAACAAATATCAAAATAAGCTTAAATACAAATTTTAAAAAGTAGACACAGGAGATACTCTGAATAATTTATTAAAAATTTAACACTCATATGAAATCCAAGATCTACCACACTTTGACCAAACTGCTTGTAAGTTATAGAACGTTAGCTTCACTTCCATACTTTGATATGCTTGCTCAGCATTTTTTTTTGCCTTCCTCAATGTACTTATTAATCCTCTTACTATGTAAATATGTAATCACCTTCACCTCACTTTTTTGATAATTTGAGGTTTTCTTTTTGGTGGAAATGTCTCTATGATCCTTATATATACTGCATATCCATATGCAAATAGAAATGTAAGTATTTGTACATTTAAAAAAGTTTACAGTCATTTAGTAAATTCATTAAAGAAATGTGATGGCTGAAAATTTGACCGGCAGTGAAATGGGCAATCTCAAAACAGCAGAAGAGTTGAAGCAACATCCTAACTGGCATGCAAGATAGAGAGGAGGGAAAGACATGGCTTCCACCTTTATTTCCTGTCTTGTCCTTGATGCAAAGTTGTGCAAAAGTGTGCTCCTCTCACATTTGTGAATGCAGGAAGCAGCAAAAAGAATAATTACTGTTCTCTGGCCTGTTATCAGGACAAGACATCCAGTCTAGGAAGTTATCTTCCTCCATTTCCAGGGTGAAGGGCTTCTGGGACCAGCAGGAACAGGATGCAAAGCGGTGCCAGGAGGTTTTCTGATGTACTTGTAGTCTGACAATGCAGCTGTCACTTGAGTGTTTCCTCTTACTTGCTGACAGTCTGAATGAAAATCCTCTGCACAAGTTTTCTGTTCCTGTGAAGCCTGATGCTTTCTGCAATCCTCTACTCTCTCCTCCAGCTTTTCTCCTCATATTATTTCCTCTCAATCCTTCCTGTGTTTCTTCAGCTAACCGCTGAGAAATAAAGACAAAATGAGTAAAGAGAGGCATTAACATTTTTTCCCTATGTGATTACTGTACTTTCTTTTTTCTTATTTGTCTTTGCTTCTAGAAGGACTTTATAGTTCTCGTCCTCACAGAAAGAATAAGCTTTCTTATTTCTCCATGTTTGTAATCTTACGCACCACAAGAAGGGAAGAATTTAATCACTAGCCTCAGGCAAATTATAAATAGTACTGCTAAAGAACTGCAATATGGGACAATCCTTAACCATACAGAAACATGCAGACAGAGAAATTTGATCTAACTACAGTTATGAGGTAAAAGTCAATACTTTTATCCAAGGAAGACAGCACAATCTTCCTGGAACTTCTGCATGTCCTTTTTCACTTTAATAAAATTCTAGAAAAGATAACAGAAAATAGTACAATCATCTTAACCCTTTGTCCAGTCCTTGAAATTACCTACACCAAAAAGGAATATACTGTCAAGTTTAGTTCAGTTAAAGATTTCCACTGCAACTGCAAGTAATCACAGAATGGTTTAGGTTGGAGGGGACCTTAAAGATCATCTAGTTCCAACTCCCCTAGTGTGAGGGACACCTCACACTAGACCTGGTTGTTCAATGCCTCACCCAACCTGACCTTGAATACTTCCAGGGATGGGGCCTCAACAACTTCTCTGGACAACCTGTTCCAGTGCCACACCTCACTCAGAGCGAAAAATTTCCTCCTGAGACCTAATCTAAATCTACTGTCTTCCAGTTTGAAGCCATTACCCCTCATCCTATCACTACATGCCCTTTTAAAAAGTTCTCCAACTTTCCTGTAGGCCCCCTTTAAGCACTGGAAGGCTCCTACTTGGTCTCTGGAGCCTTCTCTTCTCCAGGCTGAACAGCGCCAACTCTCTCAGCCTGTCTTCATAGCAGAGGTGCTCTAATCCTCTGATCATCTTTGTGACCCTCCTCTGGACTCGCTCCAACAGGTCCATGTCCTTCTTATGTCAGGGGCTCCAGAGCTGGACACAGTATTCCAGGTGGGGCCTTTCATAGTGCAGGCAATCTGTGTGTCCCAGTGACTGGGCTTCACAGATGCTGAGGTTGTGGTCAGGGAAAAGATCAGACCTTTCAAATACAGCAGCTGTTTAAATGTACTGCCTTATTTTCTCAACTTTAGTGCTGCTGCGATAGAAAAAGCCAGTGAAGCTATAACAGATAAGTTCACACGTAATTGAATCTGATGCGGCTTTTCAAAATACAATGAAACTAAAATTATTAGCACAAATTCACACTCTAAATGGGGAAAATATAAGTACAATAATAGAAATTATTTTGACATTTTCATGAATTACTTGGTGTGTGATATAGTATTCATAAACATAAGGAGCTGATTTTGCTAAGTTACAACTCCCTCATCTAACAGGTTTTACTGGTTTTTTTTACACTGTTCATTTTAGGCTTTTCTTCTTCCCTTCTTTCCCTGGTGTTTTATTAACGTGAAGTTTTAAATTATGGTCATCAGAAAATCACATTGACTGCAGGAGGGCTGGCTCTCAGACTGACATCTTTCAGGTATTCCTTCCCTTCCTCTACATCTTGATGTTCATCTTGCACTGTAGCACTCTGTTTCTTTACTGTCATCTTGCTTCAGATATTTGAGGTCACTTGGCAAGTCATGCTGAGCATTGCATTGTCTCTGTTTCAGACAGGTATGCAAGTGTCTGTTTCTAAACATAGATATAATCCCACTGACATAACATTCTTAACAGTTTCTTTAACAGAATTTTTGTTTGCTCTATTGCATTAATCTGTGACAACAGAGGGTTTCCTTGTAGACATGACTGTTTGCGAGCTCCTTCTTCCACGCTCAATAATGTCTCCTCTCTTCCAAATATGTGTTCAGTATGGCCTCAGTTTGAGTTCCCAAATTACTTTAGTAGAAAAAAAAAATTAGAGAAATATGTAGTTTTTCATAAACAGGTAACACAAAAATCATGACAGGAAAATTAAAACGAAACAAGCATTGTATAACAGCTTACTTTGAAAATCTGTTCCTCTGACAATATTCTATGAACAAATGGAGGGGGGGAAAGGGTAAGGATTTGGAGTTATGCATCTATTTAATAGCTGTAGTGAACCATTACCAGAAAGATTTCAGAGAGCTATGAAAATAAGAGTCCCTGCTGGATTTCTCCAGCAGTGCAGGAATGCTCCCTAGACTACAGCGTCTACTGCTTTCCTCAGATAAGTTTTACAGTTTTTCAAAGGATGTCAGGCTCTGGCACTAAGCATCACCTTAGGGTGTTTATAAAGTGGCAGTTTGCAGCATCTAGCTCAAAAGTTGGAAGATACCCAGGTGGGCATATTACTTCCAAGCAATATAATATTTGGAGGTAGAGTCCCCCATGATCGATGAACATGTCCAGTCTGTCTCTGCTCCTGCTTCCAGGGCAGTTTGGCTGTGCCCAGGGGAATGACATATGACTTCAGGCCTACCAAATGTTATCCACTCTCAGCTGCTATGACAGGGACAAGGTGCCATTTTCCACGGTTGCCTGAATGCCTCATCTCAGTGTCCATTTGTGTCAGGATTGATGACTTTGTGAGTGAGTGCAAAGATCAAACTGTTTCATAGTGCTGTGTCAGTCAATTCTCAAACTTTAGCACCATTCTGAGCTGGGGATATGCCCTTGGTGAGTGTCCCCACTAAAATAAAAGCCAAACAGAAGAATACAGAGCCCTACACGGCTCTCCATTATTCACTTCAACATTCTCTGGGGAGGAAAAGAGAGAGAGACAGATTGTATTAAAAATCTCTCTGAATTCAGCAGTTACCAATAGAAAAACTTAAGATGTTTAAGGATGATGTAACTCCTGAAATGTTAGATTATCAGGAAAGATTTGTTACATTAGTCCTTAGACATTTAACATTTCATATAGGAAATGGTAATTAGCACAAAGATAGTCGTTAGTCTCATGAGAAGGTGTTGGCCTTCACATAACCAATAGCTATGCCAAGCAAAGGTTACGGTTATTTATTGAACTGCTTTCTGTCGTCAGTAAGGTTTTACTCAATAAAAATTAACAAGATCGCTTTTCCTGGTATGCATTTTGAAATCAATTAATTGAAAATACATGGTAAGTTGTCTGCTCAAGACTAAAAGGTCTGTCTTAAGGTATATATTTGGCATTGTAGTGTGATGATGCTTAAAAGCAATAAATGTATTGCTTACGCTGCAGTACAGCTTAGTCAAAGAATCACTTGGGAGCTAAGAGTAGGAAAAAGGCCTAATTACTTAGACCTCTATAACCTAGAATAGTTTAGCAAGCATGGTAAAGTTAATTTATCAAATAGCCCAAAACTGATCAACTTTTAGTAGGTTTTAGGGCATGGTTAAACACAGACCATCTGTTTTTGGGTGAAATATACTCAGGGTAAAAATAATTTAAATATCTTCTAATCCACGTCTAACTAGAGGATTGCCTTGTTGTGTGTAATATAAAACATCTCTACTATGTCCATGAATTTTGATGGACAGCACTGCTTGAAGGCTAGCTGTCAAGCTTCTCCTTTGAGCATACTATACAATTTTCCGCAAAGGATGGAAGTGGAAGGAGGGAGGTGAAGGCTGTTTGCTAAAAATAGTCCTCCAACATGGGCAAACAGAAGCTTTTATCTTTTGTTGTTTGCCTGTGTGAGACCTTTCTAGCATATCACATCTGTTGCGGTTTTCAGTTATTTTCCATACAGGCATGTGATATATCCTGCGATATCAACATATAAAATCTATAGACTCTGATGATTCTTTTGTGAGGTACCTTATTGGGGTAGTCATGAAAATAAGTACAAGAAGTCTGTATTTGTTGCTTTAGGAGTTTCTGCTCCATGTGCTGTGTGCTGACCCATGGGAAAAAATCCAACCTACAGACATCCAAAATCTGAGATGATTAGATACTGGAGGTTCATTGGGAAATTTCCAGACATGATTGTCTATCAACATCAGCTGTGTTTTTCAATTTTCTGTATTTGTGCCAGGCAACAATAACAGGAAGAGCAAAGGTTATGGACCCTCTCATTTTCACACACAGTAATTGAAGGGCACGTTTAAAATAAGATCTCCTTTCTTATTCCTCATAAAATCACTGCCACTGCTATTGTATTGGGGGTATTTCCACAAAATAAATGCTGATAATGCCTGAGACCTTGACAGTATTTATTAATAATTGGTGTATTTTAATTAGTTTCTGGTCTTGGGAAGATAAATATCATGGAAACTTCCGGCAATTTAAAGTCAATGTCTTTAATACAGCAATATATGGCATAAAATTAAACACACTAAGCACAGAAATAAGTGAAATGACACAAACAGTCAGAAGATTTTTAAGTGCCTCTCAGTCACAGTGTGATTGGAAATGATCCAATTATTTATACATTCATTTCACTGATGTTTTGACAAATCATAGAAAATTTGCTACATTTCAAATCATTCTTGCTTCTTCTTTTAAAATATATTTAAAAATGTGAGCCTACATGAGGGGGGAGGGTCCATCTGTACGTATATTAATTTTTTTCTATTGATACGTAATAAGATGGAAAAGAAAAGCCTTTTTTTTTCTAGACATTTACAGATAGACTACTAAGTAAATTTATTTACAAATTAAAATTAGGGACTGAGGACTATTAGGAAAAGATTATAACTATGATTAAGTATTTCAGAAATCTTGTATGAGGTTCCCTGTGCAGAATATGTGAGACAAAAATATCTGATGTGTTTGAAGTAGAAAGCTAGGTTTAATGGAGTTGTACACACACACATTAAATAAAGTCGGATCATAATGAATTGGGAGCTGGATTGGAAAGTGAATTTCAGGGATGTGCTCAGATCCTTCTAAGCAATTTCTTAATGTATTATAATCCAATTTGCAATTTGTACTCTAAATTTTACAGCAAATTTCGCTATTCATAAGATGAAAATATTTCAAAATTCAATTCAGGTCCACCATACACAATGCAGAAATACTACTGCTACTACAAGTTCCCAAACCACTGGTATAATAAATTTGTCGTTTCTGCTGTTGATAATTTCAGAAAATAAACAATAATTTAAGGGTTAGATAACTGCCTCTTATGGAACCCAAGAGGTTTAAGAGAAAAAGAGGGAAAAAAATGAAGAAAAAATCATGAATTGCTGAGCACTGACAATTCCTTCAGAAAGTTAATGCATTATCCAAAATAACTGTTTGTTCTGTGCAGAGAATTGAGCCAGTTCTTGGTGCAGACCAGAGTAATTTAGTCATGCACAGCAGTATTACTTTTCTTTAATAGTATTGTAATTGATTAAAATAAAACTATACAATAGTGATCTAATAAGAGTTATCAATCAGATATTGTAAAAATATCCTGTAAAAAGCAAGGATAAATATTATCCATTCTTGGAAATAAAACTAAAAGTAAATTAACCTGTTTTAATTAGAAAATAAATAAAGATCTAGTCCAAAGTATTAAACCCCAGATATAAATATTAATCTATTTCTTTTTAAATGTGCTATGTCTGAATTCCATGCCTCTGAAAGAACTTCAGTTTTCTAACATCCACAAGGAAAATAACCTCTTTATTTTATTTTATATCTATAATTTATACTCAAACAAAAATATCTAGAAACATTATAGGCTTTATATAGATAGACACTCATTAATTCCCCTTTCCCAAGTTTATAAAGTGTAAATATCCACATTGAAATTATAGATTTCTTTATTTAATGAAAGCATGCTAAAAGATAACATTCAGTTCTGGAGCACTGCTCTGAAACGAAAGGATTTAATCTTTCACATCATCTTTCAAACAAACTTGTCTGTAGTAACAGTCAAACCACTGGAGTATACTACAGAATATTCACAAAAACGATCTAAGGTTATACTTTTAAAAGATAAAAAAATGACAATAAAGAACTCAAGAATAGTTTACAAATAGGTCAGTCAATTCTGACCTAATCCAATGATAAGTGGACAGCAAGATAAATATGCATTTCAAATTAGCCACTAATTATAAATATTACCTGCACATCACAGATACCCAGATCGCTAATCTGTAAACTAATTAAGTAACAGCACCTAGATACAAATTAGAATACATGCTGTAGAAAACAAGGGAATAAAGTGTTAGCCAGTTTCTGTGGCAGTCTGAATAAATACAGAATTATAAAAAAAGCTCAGCATACTTTGTATATGTATGGTCACATATGTTGATAAACCTAAATTTCCACAAGCCAATGGAAATAACATTCAGACACTTGTATAAACAAATATGGTATGGCTCACATCCTGTTATTCACCACTGTGCCATCCACGTAAGTTAGATATTGGGGAACTCAGAGCTATAACATAACCAGACTACAGGAAGGATCAATTCACCCAGAGAATAATGCAACACTCTCACAAATGCTGGCAATTTAATTGTGCCCTTGAGGACAGTGAAACATCCTCAGTTATTGAAGTTTGGTTGCTATGAAGTAGGAACTCCAAAATAGAGAATCGAGGGCTTCGCAGGTTCTATGCACTCCTTTACTTAAAAAATACATGCATAAAACTTAAACTAAATAAACCATAAGGATTAATTGACTTTCAAAAAATTCCCATTACATATCGCAAGATCAATCAATAGTAAATACATCTAATACCATAGCTGCCCAGTGACACATCTTCCTTCCAACTATTTCTCTAGTGGAAGTTCCCAAGTGACTAGAGGGAATAATCAGTCATGCCTTTGACTCAATCAAACTTTAATGATTGACACACCTATAATAAGACTTCATGCAAGTGCAGCATTCTTCATAGAGCATAAGCTATCCTTCAGAAGCAATTAATTTTCTTCAGTGACTATCATGGGGATCACCCAAAAACTTGGCTAATTTAACATATTCGTGACCGTGACAGTTTCCTTTGCATTTTCATAAATTTCAAAATCACTGTGTAATTTTCTAGTGGCTTTAATAAGCTCATTTCTATAGAATCTGAACTTTGGCATAGTTTTCTGTGGATGTGAAACAGTCATGATCTTTCCTACAGCTGAAATCAATGTTTTCAGGTGTCAAGCTATACAAACATGTTGCATGTCCCTTTAAATCTTTACAAAGGTCTTCTTTCCCAGTTCCAGGAAATTATGTTTGTGATCCAAATACACTTCTGTCTCCAAGTTAGTTTGTGTGCCCTCCTGTTTATTTTCTATTAAGAACTATCACTGAGTTTTACTCTTTTATTCTTATTTGGGAATATATATGTAATTAAGCTCTATGACAAAAATGTTATATATTTGTGTCCATGTCCATGTATAAGAGGAGGTGGTATTACTCTTGCTTATCGATTTGTCACAAAGCAATGCATTTGCACTGGGTAAACCGATACACTTAGAACAAGCCAAGTATGTCACTGAGTCCCTTTGCCCCTTTCCATTATCTGTATGAGCCACATTGCACATACGCACACTTCTACTCAACAGTATCTGAAACTCTCACATGAGAAATTGTTTACATGGGATACAGGAATCAATGATCTGACTCATTAAACCTGACAGGAACAGGAAAGCCTACATATAAACTAATACTCCACAGAATGGTGATAATGAAAGCCAGTAACAATTTGGAATGGCAGAACTTCATCATTTGTCTGAAGGAGTAACACTAGCTTTAAATAGCAGTTTGAATTGTCTTTGGGAGTTGTCGTGAACCTTCACTTCAGCCTTAAGCTTCTAACTTGAAGTTATACTATAGAAAGACCACCTGATAAGGTGTTTTTTACACTATTTCTCTATATTGATCTTCATACAGCACCTTACTTCTTAAACTGCGCCTTCTAATAAAAAAAAAAATGCACTTTATCTTTTTCTTAAAATATGTCAGGTGCATGCATGGCTGCTGAAGTTCCCAGTGCCCTATGTGCCAACCCTAAGTGGGAGTCTACCAAAAGTCATCAAAGTTCTTTTCTCTGCTCGAAGGCATGTTTTGGAAGTTGAGAATGCCCATTGTTATTTAGAGGAATAAGTTAGCCAGATGGCAGGAGATGTCAGCTGTAACTTCTTTGCATGCATCAAGGATGGTAGGGAAAAATCTGAGACGCTGGGGTCTTCTGGGAACAGATTCCTCAAGGGAGAGTCACTGCAGCATTTCTTCAGTGCACTGACAGCTTACAAAACTTTTATGTTGATCACAGAAACTCACGCAGCTTTTGTGCCACTCAATGGCAACAAAGCCCGATTTTCCACAGGGCTATGATGCTCTCTGTAAACTTGTTTGTGACTATCTCAGACCTTCTATCAGCTCCTTTTCACAAATTTGCCTTTTACGGTATATCAGTTCCACACAGTGAGCTAGATGATACCATCCTATCCTATCTTGCTGTCATGGTTGTCTTGATATGCAAAGTCCATCTTGTAATGGAAATTTGGGAGTTACCACACTTGAGATTTAATGAAGTTTCATTGGTCAAAAATAGCTTTAGAGACTGATTCAGTATGAAGACTAGAGTTTTGAATTATTTAAAAAAGAGTAAATAATTTGGATACATCAGAAGATTCTGTTCATATTACTTAAACTACTTTTTAATTTTTGTATTAAACCAGTCATGATATGGAATACTTTTTCTACTGTTCTCTGAGCATGAATATTGATAAAAGATTTTTTAAACATTTTGTTAATTTGGTGCCATCCACAGTCTTTGAATGGACTGAAAACTATATATTTTTGCATTATTAAAAATTTCAATAAAATAGCCATTCCTAAGCTTGACTACCCTTTATAGCTCTCCTTTAGATGAGCCAGAGTATCTATTTTTACCTAAATATAATAAAAATATTTGCTATACTTTATGCATACTTTGTGGAGCGTGATGTTGTAAAAAATAACAAAACTAAAGAGTGGCCAAGATCAGCATTAATAATCCCACTCTCCCACTAAAATCTGCTGAACAACCTCAGTAAAACAACATAAGCATACGTTGAAAAACATCAAAATCAAAGAAAGGGTGATGAAAAACTATTATCAGTGTAGCTTATTTCTGAGGGTGAAGGAATTTTTTTCTGTTGTTCTTTCAAAATGGTTTGATATACCTGCTAGGAGGATATATGTACATTTATTTTTAAAAAGTTTAAAAAGTTTAAAAAGGAACAATGCAATTTCTTCCTTCTCAATGTAATATACATATATTTTTATATATATATAAAAATAGGTTTACATTTATATATACAGATGAGTGAGTCCTCGATTTCTGTACATACAACTAAATGATGAGCTCTTTATTTTGATTTTCAGTTCGGCTTTCAGTTTACCACATTGGGTATTTTTAGCCCTTTATGTTTTTTCTTTACCACACTCCCATTTTATGTTAAAAATTCATTATTCTGAAGTAATTAATTCTTTTTTTTGTTAGATTTGAAATAATATTTTAAAATACTAATTTTATCTATTTTAGTTTCTTTGTCACTTTGTCACTTAAAAAAAATCTCTTGACATCAGAATGCAGAACAATTTTGAATAAAGTAAACAACCAATTTTCAGGTCTTTATTTTCTTTTGTTTCTCATGAAAGACTCTGTAGGTTTGTTTTTATTCATACAAGAGTAATTGCTTTGGAAAAGCAAATGTAAAGAATTAGGTCTTTTTAAGCTTACTATAAGAATGAAAGGAGCCTAAGGCTCTAAGCATAAAGTGTCTTATTTAGGATGCTGGACACGTGAACTCTTTAGCTGTCCTGAACTATCAGTTATGAATTGATGATACTCAGTGCTTCTGAGCAGTGTTTTGCGTTAATTGGACTGATTACAAGTTATTTCATTGTTTGGATGAGGTGCAAGCTTTGTTGTTCATGGAATGAGTACCCAAATAGGACTTGCAAAGATGATTCTGCCTTAGTTCAATATAGAACTGGAGGGCTTTCTTGCCTTTCTGGTTAGAACAGGTTGTAGTCATTCCAGTAAAGCTTTTGACTACAAAAAATGCACAATAATAGAAGTCATTTTCAACACATCATTGTGTTCTTCTGATTTGGGTCCACATTTCACATGGATTGTTCCTTATGTTTTGGAAAATTTCCCATAATACCCAATTATAGTTTCTAGAGACAGTGCCATTTTAATGGACACAGGAAAAGAAAGGTATGTTTATATGTACAGAATACAGACCTTTTGGTACTCATATTAAAAGAGGGAATTCACCACCACAGTAGACACTGACAACCAAATATCCTGTAGCAAGTAGAAAATAGATGCAAAACCTTTCTCTAAGGCTTAGCACCTCTCATTAACTTATGCATACAGCTCACTAACATCCATGTTATTGATAATCTTAGGGGGTTTTTAACAAAGAATCCAACCAAGGTGGAGGGAAAGATATCTGTTTTTCTATTCTTAAATTTTTATACTCCTTCCAACCAGCAAATGTTTCTGTTATTGTGATGAAAAGAGCCAGAAATAAGTATAAAAATAAATAGATGAGATTTTCTTAAGAATGTAAGTATTTTGACTTTTCAGTTAATAGTTATTAGATCACTCACTGAACAATACCTGTAAAACACCAGCATTTTCTATGGTACTTGTGCCTGTACTCCTAATTCCACTGCCTTTCCCATCGAGCTTCTCAGGACTGAAATTCTCCTGTATCCATCCTCTGGAGGGCAGATGGAAGGAAACTATGAGTCCTGAGCAGTTCTTCAAATCCCTTGGTTTGGAAAGAACAACCTTAACCTTCAGAAATAAAGCTGGTTATAAATAAGTCTGTTTCTCTGACTTCAAAGAAAGAACTTTTTCTATCCCACTGAAAAATAATGAAAGAAAGCACTAAGGAGAGGGATTACTGATCTCTAAATTACTATCCATACCAATTTTGGTATTATTTTGTATCATTTCCACTCATTCTTTCCATCTTGAGTATCTCTGGGCCCAGTATTCTTGCTCTGCTGTCACAATAGTGGATTATTAGTGATAAACCAGTGTTGTGTTGAGGTTGTGATGAAAGGAGACTAATGAGACAAGGTCCCAGTTTAGACAAAGGCAAACTGCTATAGTTGGTCTTAGTCCCAACCAGCAGATAGACTAGGGTAAGCAGTAGTGGGTCAAGGTCTTGAAAAGTTCCAACAGTGGTCAACAGGAGATAGATCTGAAATAATTCAGGTAATCTACATTATTTTTCATCTTCCAGATGAGAAATAAATCTTTTCATAGAGCAGATATATTTTCAATTATAAGCCCTCAAAGATGAAAGCCCAGCAGGAGTTCCTCAGAAGGACAGTCAATTTTGGTTTCATTATTTCCAAATTAACACAAGTGCCTGGTAGGGGACCAGGCAAACCTCCTCACCTCCTCTCAATCTTTGAAACTGCAGCTGCTACTCAGGGTGAGACTATGAGACAAGGACCTGAGAAAGAGCCAATGAAACAGACACTTAACAATACTTCTGTATGGGTCTTGCACATTAACATTAAATTTCTATTAAACCTGGAAAAAAATACAGTTCTAATTGGAAAAGGAGATAAAACTTAACTTTTTGTTGACTTCAAGATCATAGAGTGTGAAAACTGCAAATAATCATTTTTTGTCAATTTGAAAAGCTATGATAAACCATGCCTGGTATTATTGAATACTAATAATTTCCCTGGAATTATTTAGTAATAATGTCAGTAATGTAATATACTATAACTTATACAATTCTGATGTTTTTAACTAGCAACAGAAATGCATTCCTTTAGAAGTTACTGAGGTGAAAACATAAATCTGTTCTTACAAAAGGAAACTTACTTATTGATAAATTATCTGGGTAATTACATTATCTAGAAGGTAATTTGAAGGTCATCGGTTAGTGTACTAACTGAAGACAATAGACATTCCTCAGCAGGTTTTTTATAATAATCATATATTTTAGAATATGTAACCATTTCCAATGATTTTCCCTGTATTTTCTGAATTCCTCCAAGTTGTAGAACTACAGGCACCTTCAGATCTATTTTTCTGCAAATATCTTTTCATTGTTGGTTGGTTGGTTGGTTTTGCTTTGGCTTTTTTTTGGGGGGAGGTTGTTTTTAATTTCATGTAAGATCTGTCTCATGCATGGCACTTTAAAGGTTCTTTCTGTTTCATAATAAAAAATATTGTAATAAAAACTTTGCTATCTCTTAATTACACATTTGTTCATGTCAGAATTTTGATGTTTTATGAGAATAAGGCTATGCCCTAGAAAATGGAAAAGCAATTTGGAAAACTAATGCTCAGAAACGCCAGCTGCCAAAATCCCATGGACATCCCAAATAAAGATAGAATCAAAGAATCATAGAATGCTTTAGGTTGGAAGGGACCTTAAAGATCATCTAGTTCCACCTCCCCTGCCATGGGCAAGGACACCTCCTACTACACCAGACTGCTCAAAGCCTCATCCAACCTGGCCTTGAACACTTCCAGGGATGGAGCCTCCACAACTCCCCTGAGCAACCTATTCCAGTGACTCACTACTCTCATGGTGAAAAATTTCTTCCTGGTATTTAGTCTAAACCTCCCCTCTTCCAGTTTGAAAACATTAAAATGGTTTGATGATGAGAACAAAGTGTGGGATTCAGGCTATCTATGGGAATACTGGCATTTAAGCCAGCTGATGATTGGCTGCATAGGTAGGTGCTTCACTTCTCCAAATCAAAAGTTGCACGATGCTTGTCCTGTTTGTTTGCTTTTTAATGAGGAAGAATATTTCTTATTCATGAACAGCTCTGGGGTAGATTGTTATAACACCTCCATGGAAAATGAAATACTATGACATCAGGAGAGTGCCCAGAAACTCTTGTGTCTAACAAAGAACTGTTCTCAGGGACATCATGGATAAACATTACAAAGATGAGGTATGCAGCTGAGGAAGACCACCAGTGCCCTTTTAGTACGTTAGTTCCGCTATTTGAGCTAGACTGATGGAATAAACTAAAGTCTCTGAGAAATTGCTGTAGAACTGCTTAATTTAATGGACTAGAGGACATGTAAACACATAAATAGATGTGAGCTATTTACATCCTGTGTAGAGAGCTGTGATTTTCTAGAAGAGGAGGATTTTTGTTATTCAACTACTTGCCTTACTTGTACATGTTTGAATATAATTTGAAACAAAGCTTTAGCAATTATCAAATCCTATTTTTTTCCTTAAATAAGAAAGGATGCATAAGCTTGTATAAAATTACATTGTTGGTCTTTTGACGCAAAGTTGAACATTTATTTGCTAACATCTGTCCAACCAAAACACTGATTCTGAGAACCACTATCTGAGATGTAACTATAGTATAATACACCTCAGTAAAATGCAAAGTTAATTTGTGCTTGAGTTGTCACAGTCATTTTGCATATATAATGACCCTGCAAAATTACAAGTTACCTATCTAACCATATTTATCATGATAATACAGGAAAAAAAAATAATTTTTTTAAAAAAACAAAACAGCAACAACCAGCTGATTTATTTTTCAAATGCCTGGCTCTGATAGTGTCTTTTTGCTCTTCTGCACCTTAGTTTCTTGCTGTAAAATGAGTACTGAACTCCTTTGTGAAGTGCTCTGCAAACTCCTGTAATTGTTTTGTAAAAGTATCATGTTATACAGCTTTGTTATTGTTTACTTAGACTGTTAAAAAATGCTCTCATGACATAATCAAGTTTTCTGTAAGGATTGATGAAGGCAGTTAAGGAAAGATTTAATATTTGGTTCAGAGTGCACAGAAGACCAAAAGAAACTGCATAGTAAAGCCCTACAAAAGCAATATGATACAATGATATTTAGCTGTCTGTTACAAAGCTATTGTGGGTTTTTTTAATTTTTGTTTTTCAATTCAGGCCATCAAAATGGTTCATGAAAAGGCAAATCAGACAGAACAAAAAAGCAACAGTAATAATTAGAATAATTGCTAGGTGGCTGCAGGGAGTAAACTGTATAAGAGGTATGATGGCTGAATACGGATACAACATTTCTTAAAAATGTTACTGAAAGTTCTGCCAGCTCTCACCTTGTGTCTCTGGATATGCATGGGGGGTATGTTTGCTCTTACTCTGTTTAATCTCTGATTTTTCTGCTTAAATTGGATAGTTCAGAAACCCAGTCTGTCAACAATCCGCCATTATTTGGATGATTTCCCTTCTCTTGCTATGGAGTGCCAGAAAGCACATCTATAAATCAAGACTCCCTTTGAGCACAAGACATCAAATAATTTAGAAGTTGCTGTAGAAAGCAAAGGTATTGCTGATGTTAAGGCACAAAAAGGGGGAGATGAGATGGGGATATGGGTGCTATTTCTGGTTCAGCTCACAATCCATGAGTAATGTGGAATGTAGTCCCTCAGGGTTTCAGTTTCCAGCTAAGCATCACAAGGATAAAAACTAATAGCAAATTTTATTGAGGCTTGGGGAGATCCAATGCATAAATGTTGATAGCAGCTATGGGGTAGAGTGATAAAGGAACTAGAAAAATAGGAAGAGGTGAATAAAAAGGGAGGAATAATTTATTTGCTGCAGAGAACACCTCTGCAAAGGCTGCACTTCCACATTCTTAACCTGTCCTTCAGGCTTTGGTAAAGCCTCCAGAATGGAGTTCTGCAACTGAGGTTTTAAAAAGACACCTTCTTAAAGAAGGACAAATCCAATTTCTAGTGAATTCCAATAATTATCAGTGCCTAACTTTATACTTCTTGAAAAATCCCATCTCAAGTGCTTCACTTTTTAAAGAGTGAATGGATTGTCCTCGTGGGTTTCCCTTGGCTGCTTGAAGAAAAACCATTCTGATGCATATTTACATTGCATGCACTTTTAAGATATGGAGCTTTAAGGACTATAGATCTGAATTATTTCTCCACCTGATTGAGTTTTCTTCTTGATTTGACATCGCTTTTTCCTTATTTTTGTCTTGAGGTTCCCGACTGACATACAGACAAAGATGGCAGCTATAGCTTCTTCAAATGTACATTCATAGGACTTGGTGTCACAACTGCATATTTTTGGAGCTCTGTGCTCATTAGTCCCTAAATGAAGAAGAAGTAAAAAGACGCATGATACCGTTGTTTCAGCAGTATGCAGCAGGATATTACCCAGAGTATTCTGTTAATTCCACCTGCCGTAGTCCAAAAGATAAGAGGAGAACAGAGCCTAGAGACGAAGTTGAAAGACTTGTGGATTTTAGGAATTATTTTTTCACTGACAAACTCCTTGAGCAATGACCTTGAGCAAGTCATTTAATCTCTTTGTTCCAGATTCTCAAAGGTGCTTAAGTATATAATTTTCATTAATTTCTGTCAGACTAGTAAGGATCTATGTTCCCCAGTCCTCTATGTGAAAAATAGAGGTTCTGCTTCTGTACATCACAGAGGTCTTTTGTGTATCTTGTCAAAATGTGTTCATTAATGTACTTAGTTACTCTGGTGATGATGGTTCTGCCTAGGACAAAGCAATTTAATTCACTAATTGCCACACAATACCACTGAGACCAAGACCTGGAAATTACTCAAAAGGTAGAAACATGCATATGTAAAAAAAAAAAAGAAAAAACCCAAGAATTTTATCAGGAAAAGAATTGCTTTTCTTTCAAATTTTGAAAACAGTTTTTCGTGTCAGAAAGTGAAAGACAACTGCTAACCAGTGGAGAAAAGGCACAGGGGTTTCCTCTGCGTGAGTTTTTCCAGAACTGCTCTCTTCAGGGGCTATTGCATCTTTCTGTGAAATATCTAATATCTAATATTCACTGTTACAGACAGAGTTTGAGTCCCAACAGAATCCACTTAAAATAAATGTCCTCTTTTTCCTTCAAACTTCAAGTAAGAGTTGAAAGGATAATTGATGTGCTGGGTTTTTTTTTTGGGGTTTTTTTTTTTGGTTTTTTTTAAAAGAGGGTGTTTAAGGTGGGATTTTGCAAGGAATACAGGAGACTTAAGTGCTGAGATCTTACTGGAATTCAACAGAAATCAGATTCTTTTACTTCCTTAAAATGCCTTAGAGAAGTTCAGTTGTAGAAACTGTGTTTTGAAGCCCTTGCTGATGTGGAATACACAGAGAAAAGTTCCATGGTTAAGGGTTTTAACGATTGTATCTATGTGGGCCGATAACTTCAACCAGCATATGTTGACTTAAGAACTGTGGAGCAATAGTCAATTTTGAACACTGCTTGGAGAATATTCAGAAGGCAATTATATGATTGCAGAAAGGTGGGAGGTTACTGCAGACAACTTAGTACAACTGCTCTTTGGCTGAAGAATTTGGAGAATTTCAGGCAATGTTAGGTAGTCAGCAAATTTAAGGGCAGTAGCTAAATTACAAAAGAATTCGAATGTTCCTGAGGATTATTTTTTTCAGTGGAGACCAATTGTATCATACCATTTGAATTAAATACTGCATATTTATTGAGGATTTTGCACAATTTTGTTGGCCTAAGAATATGGAGCTCAAAGAGCTAAAATAAACTAGAAAAGAAGACAGCTTAATAACTTAGTATTTTCCTTAAAATATTTACTGAAAGCATGACAATGGATGCATAGACCAATACATGGACAGTTAATCCCTCAGTCATATCAGAGAACTAATTACAGGAAATAACAGGGCTTTGCAAACATAAGCAAGAACCTTCCTTCTTAAATCATTACAATCTCCTATTCATTTCAACAGAAAACTTGGTATCATTTATATGAATTCATAGCATTGACAAAGGAGTGTTAACAACTCCTTCTAACCTTTCAAGGACAGTTTTGCCTAAAAGCTAAAGAACCGCCAGCCAGAACTTGCTAAAAAACCAGTTTCTAAACCACACTGGAAAAGCAATAGGTATTATATATTCAAATTTTACCTGGAATGTTGGTGTTTTTTGTTTTAAATGTACTGTTAAAGTCCTACGAGTTCATTTATTCAAATTAACATTGATCAGTATTGATAATACAGTGAGAAAGAGATCTCAAGCTTTATAAATTGGTTGTTGCAAAGAGGGAAAAGGATCCCTGCACACAAGATTGCAGGACTCATTGAGAGGGCTTTAAACTAGGTGTGAAGGGGGTAGGCGATAGAATTGAACCCACTGGTGACGAGCTGAGGTGGAGTGTACAAATGGTACGAGGGGAAATCGATAGCCCAGCTGAAATGCATCTACACCAATGCACGCAGCATGGGCTGCTGCAACAGATAGGAGGAGCTGGAAGCCATTGTGAAACAGGATAGTTATGACAGTCGCCATCACAGAAACATGGTGGAAAGACACTTATGACTGGACTGCTGCAATGGATGGCTGTAAGCTCTTCAGAAGGGACAGGCAGGGAAAGAGAGGTGGTGGGGTGGCTCTGTATGTTAAGGAGTGTTTTGATTGTATGAAGCTCAGTGACTTAGAAGGCAAGGCTGAGTGCTTATGGGTAAGGATCAGGGGAAAGGCCAACAAGGCAGATATCCTGTTGGGAGTCTGATATAGACCACCCAATCAGGATGAAGGGACAGATGAAGCATTCTACAAACAGCTGGCAGAAGTCTCGCAATCCTCAGCCATTGTCCTAGTGGGGGACTTCAACTTAACAGACGTCTGCTGGAAATACAATACAGCAGAGAGGAAACAGTCTAGGTGATTCCTGGAGTGTGTGGAAGATAACTTCCTGACACAACTGGTAAGTTAGCCTACCAGGGGACGTGCCTTACTAGACCTGCTGTTCATAAACAGAGAAGATCTGGTGGGTGATGTGGTGGTCGGAGGCCGTCTTGGGCTCAGCGACCATGAAATGGTAGAGTTCTTGATTCTAGGAGAAGTAGGGACAGGAATCAGCAGAACCATTGCCACGGACTTCCAGAGAGCAGATTTCAGCCTGTTCAGGACACTCGTTGAGAGAGGTCCTTGGGAGTTAGTTCTGAAGGGCAAAGGGATCCAGGAAGGCTGGATGCTCTTCAAGAAAGTG
>VZSF01002174.1:0-19868 GCA_013398295.1 Chionis minor
CCTCCCTCCACCTGCTGGCAACATCCTTTTTAATACACCCCAGGAGACCACTGGCCTTCTTGGCCATAAGGGCACACTGCTGGGCTCATGGGCAGCTTGTTGTCCACCAGGACTCCTAGGTCCTCCTCTGCAGAACTGCTTTCCAGCAGGTCACCCCTAACCTGTACTGCTGCATGACATTATTCCTCCCCAGCTGGAGGACCCTACACTTGCCTTTGTTGAACTTCATGAAGTTCCTCCCTGCCCAACTATCCAGCCTGTCCAGATCACGTTGAATGGCAGCACAGCCTTCTGGTGTGTCACCCACCCCTCCCAGTTTGGTGTCATCAGCAAACCCGCTGATGGTACACTCTATGCCTTCATCCAGGTCATTGATGAATACATTGAACAGGACCGGACCCAGCACTGACCTTTGGGGAACACCACGAGTTACAGGCCTCCAACTAGACTCTGTCCCACTGATCACAACCCCCTATGCTCTATCTGCCAGCCAGTTTTCAATCCACCCCACTGTCCTTTCATTTAATGCACATTTCCTAAGCTTGCCTACGACGATGCTGTGGGAGACGGTGTCCAAAGCCTTGCTGAAGTCAAGGTNCCACTGCTCTCCCCTCATCTACCCATCCAGCCATGCCATCATAGAAGGCTGTCAGATTAGTCAGACATGACTTCTCCTTGGTGAATCCAAGTTGACTACTTCTGATAACCTTCTTTTCTTCCAAATGCCTGGAGATGACACCCAGAACGAGCTGTTTCATCACCTTACCAGGGATGGAGGTGACACTGACCGGCCTGTAGTTTCCTGGATCCTCCTTCTTGCCCTTTTTTCTTCTTTTTTTTTCACTGGAGTGACACTGTCTTTCCTCCAATCCTCAGGCACCTCTCGTGTTCTCCAGGATGTTCAAAGATGATGGAGAGCGGCCCAGCAATGACTTCTCTCAGTTCCCTCAGCACTCGTGGGTGCATCCTATCAGGACCCGTGGACTTGTGGATGTCCAGTTTACTTAATTGATCTCTAACTTGATCTCCGTCAACCAAGGGAAAGTCTTCCTTCGTCCAGACTTTCTCTGTTACCTGCCAAGTCTGGAACTCCTGACAGCTGGCCTGAGCAGAGATAAGCACGTTACTGAATGCCTCTTTGCTTTGACTGAAGCAAAGAGAACTCCTGACAGCTGGCCTGAGCAGAGATAAGCACGTTACTGAATGCCTCTTTGCTTTGACTGAAGCAAAGAGGCATTCAGTAACTCCGCCTTCTCTGCATCATCAGTCACCATGGCACCTATCTCATTCAACAGTAGGCCCACATTCTCTATAGTTTGCCTTTTGCCTCTGAATTACTTGAAGAAACCCTTCCCATTGACCTTGACATCCCTTGCCAGATTTAATTCCAAGGACGCCTTGGCTTTCCTCGTTTCATCCCTGCATACTCTGATGGCATTCTTGTAATCTTCCCAAGTGGTCAGTCCCTTCTTCACATATAGTAAACTTCCTTCTTCCACTTGAGCTTTTTCAGAAGCTCCTTGCTCAACCATCCAGGTCTCCTTCTTCCCTTAACTGATTTCTTGCTCTTAGGGATGCACCAATCCTGAGCTTGGAGGAAGTAATACTTGACTATCAACCAGCTCTCTTGAGCCCCCCTACCCTCTAGGGCCCTAACCCAGGGGATTTCTCCAAGCAGTTTCTTGAAGACATCAAAGTACAAGGTTGCAACCCTACTTGTCATCTTATGCCCACTACACATACTCCTGAACTCTATCTTCTCATGGTCAGTGCAGCCAAGGCTGCCCCCAACCTTAATATCCTCCATCAATCCCACTTTGTTTGTCTGTTCAAGGTACAGTAGTGCACCTCTCCTTGTTGACTCTTCCACCACCTGTATCAAAAAGTTATCATCAATACACTGGAGGAACCTCCTGGACTGTACACGCCTGGCCGTGTAGCCTTCCCCGCAGATATCGGGGTGGTTCAAGTCCTCTATGAGGGACCAAGGCTTCTGACTATGAGGCGACTCTCAGCTGTCTGTCGAAGGCCTCATCCACTTCCACATCCTGGTCAGGCAGCCTGTACTAGACCCCCACAACAGTGTCTCTCCTATTAGCCTGCCCTTTAATCCTTACCCACAAGCTCTCAACTTGCTCTTCATCCACCCCCAGGGAGAGCTCCATACGTTCAAGTTGCTCTCTCACATAAAGAGCAACTCCACCACCTCACCTTGCTGGCCTGTCTTTCCTAAAAAGAACACAGCCACCCGTGACAGCATTCCAGTCGTGAGCTATCCCACCATGTCTCAGTAACTGCAATGAGATCATGGCCCTGTGACCAGACAAAGATCTCCAATTCTTCCTGTTTGCTCCCCATGCTGTGTGTGTTGGTGTATAAGCAATTCAGATTATTTATATCGTAAATAATATGTCAATAAGTCACTAGAACTACATGGTGTTGCACACAAGTCCTGAAGGAACTCAGAAGTGAAACTGCAGAACTGCTAGCCAGGTGTTTACTTAATGACCATGTACTGGAGGACTGGTGAGCTGTCTATAAATTTCTGTTTACACATAAGGCTCTGGTTCCTTAAAACAAAGGAAAATTTAAAAACAAACAAACAACACACACAGGCTTTGCCAAGGCTTACACCACAGTCTGGCATAGGTTGTGCCAGAACTGGGGAAACGGTCCTTTTAGGGCCTGAAAATTTCCCACTGCCTTTTTGGCAGTGCTCTTACACTCTCTGAGCCTTCCTTTTGATGACAAGGTACCTTGTTCTTCACCAGTTCTAATTTCAAGTGAGTTTTGACTTTTTTAATTCCACCTGTGCAAGCCCAGGTAATGCTTCTTCATTCCTCCTGGTTTGCCTGACCATTCTCCACCTGTCATATGCTTCTTCCTTGCATTCAAACTGTGTCAGGAGTTCCCTGTTCGGCCTGCTGGGATGAATCATGCTCTGGAGGTGCCTGTGTTTCTCCATCAGCTCCAGAGGGAAACAATGCAACTAACTCTTCCATACAACACTTCATAGTAAGCAAGTAATAAAGGCCTGCAGTAGACTCGTAGCTTCAGCACAGAAAGAAGGGGATATGAAATTCGTCCTCCTTTATTAGTGTCCTTTGCCCTTTGCTTCTAAGAACCAAGGAAAGTTCCTTTTGCTATTTGAAAATTATCAAAAAGATGGGGGTGAGTGGATGATGACACACTTTTAGGTAGACAGTAGTTGAATAGCCAAGACATACACCCTGGAGAGGGGAGCCGAAGTTTGATTCTCCCTCTAGCCAACAAATTCAAAGTTGTATTTTTGTGCTTGCCTTTCATAACATGCTTTTCACACAAAGTGTAATATTGTTTGCTTTGATTGAAGTCACATGTTCACACAGCAAATAATCCATGTCTGGAGGCATCGAGGAAGACCATCATATGAAAGGATGGAGACCTGTGTCATGATTGTGACAACAAAGGTATTGCTTTTATTGGAGTAATATCTGTCATCGGTTAATAAATGACTCTATGACAGTTCAAGGTATGAAAACAAAATAAGCAAATAGTAATAATGTCAATCCGTTTCTTGGTGCAAAAGTCTGGTTCTCCTGAACCCAAGGAAAACTTCTGATGGCCTTTTTCCTTCCTGCTGTCCAGGTAAGAAACAACCTTCAACCTTAGAAATCCAAATTATCGATCGTATTTTCAGCAAGATATGAACAGATCTCTGGACTGCAAGTATGATAATTTAGATGATTCTGCCTTATCTGAAGTAGAAAAGGCATAAATTCCTTTCTTTCTTGTGCTACACCAACATTGCCTTGAAACTGATCTGAGTTTATAGCACATAGAAAGAGATGTTGTCTGCTCTCAAAAGGCCATACCTTTGGTAGACAAGTGAAAACTGAGGTATCCCTCTAGCTGAGTGCTTGTTTTGTATTAATGATTGTCTTTAAACATCCAAAAGTCATAGCTTTGTACATTTCCTCCTTAAGAACATGAATGGGATTACACCTATTTAACGTACTGCCTGAATGAATTACTCCTGTTTTATCAATAATATTGACCATTAAAATTTTTCAAAAAGGGAAAATGTTCACTATAATGCAAGAGTAGAATGTAAAAATGCTTCTCCACTCTGTTAAAGTGTGTGTATCACTCTCCAGAAATAACCAGATCGATCTGCTCTTCTCATGCATGCTACAAACTCTTAATGTAACTTTCCTGTCTGGAGATTCTTAAATTTAAGTGAGACTTAAGACTCAGTATGGGTGGAAACTGCAGCCCATGGAGAGAAATGTGCACCTAGTTGTGAGCTGTGGAGATGTTTTGATTTGTCTCCTTGAAAGCTGTTCTAGCAGCAAAGCTGTTGTAGAGAACAAACTCTTGCAAGGCTTTGCAATGCCCATGGGTAGATTTCGGTTTTGGAGAAGTGGTCTGCTCATCATCATCAATAAAAGCTTGAATAGGTATGTTGGTGATAAAAGGAAGACAAGGGACAATGGGGTCCCTCTCCAGAAGGAAACTGGAGAGCTGGTTGCCCAGGACATAGACAAGGATGAGATACGCAAAGACTGTTTTGCCTCAGTCTTCACTGGCAAAGGCCACACTGCCCAAGTTGCAGAAGGTAAAGGCAGAGACTGGGAGAATGAGTAACTGTTCACTAGGAGAAGATCAAGTTCAAGACCATCTGAGGAACCTGAACGCGCACAAGTCCATGGGACCTGATGAGATTTATCTGTAGGTCCTGAGGGAACTGGCAGATAAATTTGAGATTCATGAGGTTTGCACAGGCTCACTTCAAACCTGTGCAGGTCCTTCTGTCCCAGGCAACCACGTCTCCCCCTTCCTTCTGGAGAGGGCCCCATTTTCCCTCATCTTCCTTTTATCACTGTCATACCTATGGAAGCTTCTCTTGTTGCGTTTGATGTCCCTGGCCAGATTTAATTCTCTCTGGGCTTTAGCTTGCCTAACCTGGTCCCTGGCTGCTCTGTATTCTCCCAGGCTACCTGTCCTTGCTACCACCCTCTGCAGGCCTCCTGTTTGAGTCTGAGTTTCTCCAGGATCTCCTTGTTGATCCGTGCAGGTCTCCTGATGGCTTTGCCTGACTTCCTCTTTGTTGGGATACATTGCTCCAGAGCTTGGGGCAGCTGATCTTTGAATATTAACCAGCTCTCTTGGATCCCTCTTCCCTCCGGGGCTTTATCCCATGGTACTCTTCCAAGCCCTGATACAAGCAGCACACCTCCCTAGAGAGTGCCTCAGGTCGATAAATGGGTGCCTCTGTACTTCTCCAAAGAGAGTCATCACTGCTATCACCTGTCGTCTCAGTTGCACTGGTAAACTAANTTTGAGATTCATGAGGTTTGCACAGGCTCATTCAAACCTGTGCAGGTCCTTCTGTCCCAGGCAACCATGTCTCCCCCTTCCTTCTGGAGAGGGCCCCATTTTCCCTCATCTTCCTTTTATCACTGTCATACCTATGGAAGCTTCTCTTGTTGCGTTTGATGTCCCTGGCCAGATTTAATTCTCTCTGGGCTTTAGCTTGCCTAACCTGGTCCCTGGCTGCTCTGTATTCTCCCAGGCTACCTGTCCTTGCTACCACCCTCTGCAGGCCTCCTGTTTGAGTCTGAGTTTCTCCAGGATCTCCTTGTTGATCCGTGCAGGTCTCCTGATGGCTTTGCCTGACTTCCTCTTTGTTGGGATACATTGCTCCAGAGCTTGGGGCAGCTGATCTTTGAATATTAACCAGCTCTCTTGGATCCCTCTTCCCTCCGGGGCTTTATCCCATGGTACTCTTCCAAGCCCTGATACAAGCAGCACACCTCCCTAGAGAGTGCCTCAGGTCGATAAATGGGTGCCTCTGTACTTCTCCAAAGAGAGTCATCACTGCTATCACCTGTCGTCTCAGTTGCACTGGTAAACTAAAATTTTTCATTGAAACATCTGGATGTAACATATATAATATTAAATATTACCAATATTTTATTAAAATATGAAATGAGTATTTTTTGTTTAGACATCTGGATGTAACAGTGAGGTACAGAATGGGGGTTTTCATATGCTTCCGAAGAGAGAGGGGACTTTCCAAGGCAGAATTGATAGTGTTAGGATAGTCACTTGTTCTGAATTACCCCTTGGACACATCTCTGTGTAGACTTCAGGAACATAAAACATTAGGAGCTGAGGAAGATTGGTTTTATCAGGCTATGATGAGTCTGCCATCTGCCTCTGTTATCTCAGGCTGCTGTGTCCCTCTTTGCATTGAGATAAGGCATCGTATGCAATCTGAAATACAAGATTCTGATGCCTCAGTTTAGGTAGAGAAAGCCAGTCAGGAATCCCTCCCTACTCTCCGTTGACTGTGTTGAGCGTAAGCAGAATTTACCTGCCTGACCATAGATACCTACAGGCATGTCAGTCATCCTAGAGAGCTGGAAATGCCTATTCAGGCCTGACATACGCTACAGGACCAATGGAGAGCTCTCCACTTCTGGCATGGCAGCTGCCAACTAGCCAGATATACCACACCACCTACAAAATCACCAAATACTTCATGAGGGCTTGCTAGAAGGGCAGTTCAGAGGACTCAGATTTGCTGCCGGTACAGCCCCTGAGCAATCTGGTCTTTCTTTGTGGGGGGGGAATGGGTGCTCCAGAGATCTCTTCCAACTTAAATTACTCTGTGGCTCCATGAATTAGGTAGCTTTGTGTCTACCAGAATCTGGCTCACTGTATTGGCTGTTTCTGAGGTGCATTACGATGCGTTGTCATGGGAAGAAGAGCAATGTAACCTGTCACTACAAAGAACTACATTGCTGGAGAAGCTGCAGGCTGTCGCTGTAAATCTTAGGTATAAGGAGGATTCTAGAAAGGATCTTGGAAACTCCAGTACTGTCTGACTCCCATCCCTAATAATGTTATACAGTTTATGATAAAGAGTAAGAAACTGGAGGCATTTGCATAACTATAGAGTTGAATGAAGACTCAGTCTAGCTGGGCTGTCAGGTTGCTTTGCCTCTGTCCTTTATGCCGTAGGTTTGGAATGATTTGTCTGTTGATTCAACGGCAGTACCATGTTCTGTGTTCCTCAGATAACAGTCTGCTTGTCAGTCAACTGGATTTTACGACCAACAGGCATTTTGTCTGTCAAAATTCAGTTCTGTTCAGTAGGAACAAAACTACAAATGTACTTCAGCTATAAACAGTTTTGCAGGAAATGATGCCAGAGGGACCCAAAAAGAGATGGGTCTTCCATAAGTCTTGTGTCACCTCTGCTGATCTCAGATGTGTTGAGGGGTCTGAATTGGCACTAGTTGCCTATGTTTAGGCAACTGAATCACAACTTAGAGCTCCATTAGGCAACTGAATCACAACTTAGAGCTCCATTAAGTATAACTGAACATAGATACCTAGTTCATATGTGGACATCTACATTTAGATCTTTAGCTCAGGCTGAATCTCACCTTATGAACAGACCGCAAAGTTATATCATGAGACATTTGTGTAAATAGATGGTGGAGACGTAATATTAATGCAAGTCAAATCCTGGCTAAAAATTGACTCAAAATTTACTAGTGACACTCATTAAAAACCAAGATGGGTATTGAATCAGGCTCCACCAATGTCTACACCCCTTGTATGAACATAGCTGTAACCCTGAGGTCACTGATGCAAAAATGAAGGCATTAACTATCTTGCACCTCCATGATGCACAGGACAAAAGCTGGTAAGCTTATTTAATGAATAATAAATAATTCTTAATTCCACAGAAGAAAGGACTATTGACAGAAAATAACCATGACCGCCTGGAAACAAGGATCCATCAGCACTTGCTGTCATTTCTGTCTCAGGAGGTCTCCAGCTCCCACTTCAGAAAGGCACACAATTCTCTACCACAGTGCTTCAAAGCATGATCAAGAGCTGTAGCACTGCATTAAGTCCATTTATGTTGCCTCTCTTGGACTTTTCTTCAAGGACAGACAGCAAGTTCTCCACCCAAGAAGTAAAGTGTAGACATATTAGTATGTTTTAAATTACCGTATTTTAAAATTTTTTTTTTTCTTTTCCTCCAAAATTCCAAGAATTCCTTCCAGAAGAGTGATGGAGAGAAGTTACCATTATGGGGAGCTGTGTATTTGTTGGGGTGTGTATTTGAATTCATGACCTGAAGCTGGGCTTTGTATGTAAGTACAACGTACACAGTGCAACAGTCCACAACGGAACCTCAGAGAATGATGATCACTGAAATACATCATAAGGATGGAAATGATTGTCAGAAAAAAGACTCAACAGAAATTGTTCTTGAGATAAACATAACATTTATCAAATAGTGGCATGGGACACCTCACTTCTGCACACATGCTGCAAGTATAGGACAAAATGCATACAGAAAAGGGCGGGGGAAAAGGAAAATATTTTAAGCTAAGCTATTAAACTATGAATAACACAGAATGTGACCAAGAATATGTAATACAAAAATTGCAACTAAGCATTCAAGTTCTTTAAAAAAAAATGATATGATCTTTCATTTCACAGCAAAATTACTATGTTAAAAATAATTATTCTTCTTTAACTGAACAAATTCTCAGGGTTGATTCTTTGTGTGAGATTTTAAAGAAGGGATACAATTCTTCTGAGAATGCACAGTCTGTAAATGTGAATATCACAGACATGTCAGTAACATTGAAAAAAGTCAAAATCTTCTCTTCACAATTAAGGTAAACTCCGATTTTTCTGGGATTTTTCTGCACTGCTAACCGTGACCATGGATCAGTTCTTGCCCAGTAACTTTTAAAACTTAAGCCCAGGGCCCAGAATCGTTCTTTAGGTGACAGAGAAATTTTTCCTTTCCTTGGAGCGGATTTTCCAGCTACTCCCAGGTCCCAGTCATTGCTTTTTTCAACGTCAACCTCCCAGTAATGCTTCCCAGAGGAGAAACCTTCTGAGCCCAGCACACAGACAGATGAATCAAAACTCTTGTCAGTCTGAGTCACTCTCTGGGCATGTGACTTATGTGTAAAACTCTTCTTGTCCACATCAATAGACAAGTTTGGATGGGCTGTGTCCCCATCAACCTTGATGTCATCTACAACAAAGAGAAATTTGGGGGTTTACAAACACTCCTCTAAAGCAAATACCTAAGAAGAGAAGGAAACTGTACTGTACTGCGTTTCATTCTGAAAATCTATCTACAACTAGTCTAGAAAGACCTCCAAGTCTGGACTGAAGAACGACTGCACTCAGATATATAAAATACACTTCAACTTTCAAATATTCAAATGTTTCACTGCCAAGTCTGCATATCACTGGAATAAGACATTCGAGACTCACAGTCCAGTCCATGCTCAGCACTGCTTCTGCAGCATTCACAGATTTCAAGCCATTGACTATAGATGTGAGTAAATACATTATTTTACCTGCATTGCCACGAGCCCTTCTGAATTCTGAAAGCAAGGGGGNAAACCAAACTCCAAACATTGACTGAAACCACTTCCCAGCTCCAAGCTGGGAAATCACAGATGGAGTCTAAGGTTAAACTATGCCAGTAAACTGATACTCAAATTCCCTCTTGCTCTCTCAAGCTCTGTGATTACCTGCGAGGTCTAAAGGGTGATCTGAAGCTGGGATGAGTTTCCTGCTTGAGAACTACTTTCTCTCTCATGTCCCAGTTTGCTGCCTTGCTGGCGGATGCCCCACCAGCCACAGTCCACATTTCAAACCATATGAGATCCCTCGTCAGCATCCTGGCATTACCAGGGACACAGAAAGAGATGGTCCCTGTGACACTCATAGAAATAAATTTCAGCCACATCTAGTACATTTCTCAGGTGGGGTACATACAAAGGAACAAGTTGGGTGAATTTTCCCTACTCCTCTGAAGGGAGGAGGGAGTGCACTTTCCAGTGAGTTTCTGGGTATGTGCAACTGTGACAGCTTTGTGCAACAGTGGCTGGGCAGGGAAGGACAGTGGAGAAGACGTGGCAGGCAGAGAGTCTACTATCCAAACCAAGCTGCTGAGAAGTCAAATCAGATGTGTCAATATTAACTATTTGCCAGGGCAGAATCAGCTGAGCTTGTGTTTTTACGTGTGAGAGATGAAAAGACAGCCCAGCAGGGAAGCATCATGAAGTCCTGATATTTGAACTTAAGGGATTAGCTCACAGGTAGGCATCGGTATGTGAAAAATGTCAAGTTTTGGATGAATGTCTGAGTGTGTGAACGGACAGGTGTGAGGTGTGCACCTGGAACTGCATGAAGGGAAGGCTTTGAAGCCCCAGGAGTTCAAATTACAAGCTCTAAATTCATTGTCCTGTAAAACAAGAACCATCCCTTCCTCTTTTCAGAATTCCCCTTTCACTAGGTTTAAGGGTCTTAATTGAAAATAATGACTTACCAATTTCCTTCCTCTGATTCACTGCAAACAAGATAAATGCACAGAAAGAAAATGTCACAATGGATTAGACATCAATACTTTCTAGCACTATGGGGTGACTCTGGATACACATAACTTTATTAAAACCAAGGTTCAGCCATAACCTCAGATGCTGTATTTTAACCCACTCTTTCTGAAGTCACCATAAGTTTCCATGCAGTCAGATCTACATGACTTTCAATGTCATTCCTAGATGGGCTGTTGTTCTTCCTATGTATACAAGGAGGACCTTTTCCTACTAGAAAGGCTGAGGGGGACAAGTGATATGAGGTAAACTTTTGCGTACCAGAGGGCAACAGACATGAAAGTATATGCAGGTCATTAGAGCTGGAGGTAACTAAAGGACATGGGAAGAATAAAGAGGACCATTTAAGCTACTGTGAGTGACTTCCATGGATTAGATTTGGCTTCATAATGGAAACCTGGAAGGTTCAGGTGACAGTTCCAAGGAACACGGAGAGCAAAGTATAGGGAACTTTCAATGACAATAAACATGACAGCATGTAGGCAACAAGAAGGACTCACCATCCTTTGCGCACAGTTTCTCTGCCAAGACACCATGGGCAGCAAGAGAAGACGACACCAAGTCAGGGCAAGAGCCGCAACTTACAAACCAGTCCCCTCTGGGACTGTCAAGGAAATGACAAAAAAACTGGCATGGTGGATGACTCATGCTCCTTGGAGCTGCATCTCACAACCTTCTGACTCTGGCAGGGATCTCTTCAATACCCCATCAACAACCACTTTGTCAGCAGGCCCCACGGCTGGTTGGTGGCTGATGCTCTCAGGCCCTATCAGCCCCATCTCAGCTATCCCTCTACATACCGTTCCCTCACTCTCCTGCCAGCACCAAAGGATCCACCAGCCTGAACACCACAAGCAACACACTATGAAGATCCACAAACATCACAATTTGACTGACTCACAAAGCCTCTGGGGAGGCAGCGACACTCACCAATCTCCTTCTTTAGGTTCTCTGCAAGAGAAATGGAGGAAAAAAGGAAACCTTAAGTAAAACTCCATCTAAAGTCCAAGGAAGACAGGACAAAAAGCCTTGGTCTTACTCAGCAAGGCAGAAACCTTGCAGCTTGCTGTCCGGCTGCCTGTGCTGTACCACTCCCATGGTGTGGCGTCCCCATGCTGGCCTGTCATGGCACAGCATAGGAAGTCTCCAGCAAGGAGGACTTGACCTCCATGAGCATGCAAGGACACTAGACTCCAAACATCCACACTTACTGTTCTGCCCCTGAAGATGTGCTGAAAGGCAGAGACACCATCAATAGTACCTCCACAGCAGCTATTGGGTAGCCCCTCAGTATAAGGAAGACTCAAAAGCCAGCCCAGAACTGGCTGTGGGGCCCTGCCTTGACAAAGCCCAAACCAGGAAGCACCAATTGCCATGTTGAGCCTTGGGCACTGGTAGGGTCTTTCCACTTAATACTTGTGGAGCAGTTGGCATTTCTGGAGCGTCCCTCCTCACCCACCCCATGGCCTCTATCCCAGCGGGGATGGCATGTGGGCAAGCAGAAAGACTCACCGTTCTTTGCACGCAGTTCCTCTGCCGAGTCACCGTGGTCATCGGAGAAGAAGACATGGTATCAGGGAAAGGTCCACAAGGTCACTGCAAGCCAGTGCACTCTGGGACCGTCCACCCCAGGGAGGCATGAAAAACTCCTCTGGCACTGTGGATGGTTCACGCTCCTTGGAGCTACTCAATGTGTGTTTCTGACTACGATTGTTGCCACCAACCACAAAGACCCATGTCCCTGCCAGGACCCAGGGCTGGTCAGGGACCCAGGCTCTCCACCCCATCAGCCACACCGTGGCCTTCCCTCAACACCTCTGGCCTCATGCTCCTGCCTGCATCAAACCTCCAGCAGCTTGGACACCGCCTGCCACCTACTGTGGCAAACCCAAATCTCATTTGCCGTAAAGGCCATGGCTGCCACTAGAGGTCCTTTCCCCAGGGATGTTTGGTTCAAGAAAGCAGAGGAAAAGCAGGGAGACATTGCCTCCAACCCAGCTGTCTCTCAGCACTCCTGACACCCGTCACACACTGCAGGCTCTCCTGCATATATCTCATGGGGTCCGGGGTGACTTGCCCTCCACTGTCCCACCCTGGCACTGCATCCCACGAACTGCTTGCAGACAGTCAGTGATGCTCACCAATCTCCGTCTGGGTTTCTGTAAGAAAAGAGGGGGAGGAATGAATACCTTGCTTAGCACGCTGACTCCAACAAAGACAGGGGCAAAATCGCCCACTGGGCACCATGGCAGTGACACAAGCAGCAAAGCCCTCACATCTCCTAGCGTCGTTGCCATTGAGATCTGCAAGGAGGCCTTGCCCCATGAGTGCTCAACAGGAACAAGGGCGGACAGGGGCACAGCACAGCCCTCTTTCAGAGAGCATGCCTGCTGGAGCCAGAGCCGGCCCATGCTCCCTGCCTGGCTGCCCGTGCTGCACCACTCCCACCTTGGCCCTTCTTGGCACAGCGTAGGAAGTCTCCAGCAAGCAGAACTTGACCTCCATGAACACCCACCCCCAGCCAGGGTTCTCCCGTTTGCTGAGCCGTGGCACCAGCATGTTGCTTGCACTCACCCTGCTCTGCATCATGTGCTGCCCTCAGCTGTAGCTGGAGCTCCTCTGCAAAAGAAGGGTGTGGAGAAGGGGGAGCAATGAGGGCTGCCCAGGCAGGAGCTGCTGCCAGCACTGCTGCGGAAAGGGACTCCCTGGGCTCTGGGAACAGCTACATCTAGCCCCTGCACTAGGTTGGGACCCACTGCCTTCCCACCCACTCCCCAAACCTCACAGCAATGGCCCTGCCGGGCACAATGGGGCTGTATGGTTGCCACCTCCAGTAGCATCACAGCCACATGCACTTGTCGGCATGTCAGGTGCTGAGGGACACCGCACCCCCCCCTTTGCCAGCGTCTGGCAAGTCAGAACCTGGAATATCCCCACCACAAGCCTCTTCTGTCTGCGTCCCACAGGGAATCCAGCCTGGCAGTTTCCTACTTCCCAGGGGACGGTTTTCCCTTTCCCTGGGGTTGGATTTTCTTGTCTTGGGCCACCACTTCTAACCTTGACTCAGCACCAAGGACACCAACCCTTCACAACGGAGCCCAGTCAGTAAGAGGGCCCCTCAGTCATGAGAACATCCCACCAACCCTGCTGAATGCATGCTGGGGCAGGAGAGAAGCCAAGGACCCCAGGAACAGGACAGCCATTGCACTGTCAGGTCTCCATGAATGAGCGTGCATCATAAGCATGCAAGCACACTAGACCGCAAACATCCACGCTTACCTTTCTGCCTCTGAAGGTGTGCTGAAAGGCAAAGACACCATCAATAGTACCTCCACAGCAGCAATTGGGTAGCCCCTCAATGTAAGGAAGACTCAAAAGCCCTCCCAGAGCTGGCTGTGAGGTTGATTCTTCACTGCCAAGAAGAGCTTGGTAATGGGATCTCTGGAGTGGGGGAAATAGCTTACCTGCTAAAATAATGACAATAAGGAGGCAGATAATCCAGAGCAAGTTCCCGTTTTCTGAAAAATGGAGAAAAAGTAATGAATAAAAGACGTCAATTTTGTTGCAGTATCGCGCACACATCACAAGGTCATGGGGTCACATAATCTGCACTATTTGGACATGGTTGGCAGAAGAACACTTTCAGCAAAATCATTCATCTGCAAATACAATGACGAGCACAAAAAGTCTTAAAGAGAGCTGAAATAAGACACTGATAGTTGCATTTTAAATTCACTGCCTCGTGTCCAAGAATTTTCTACATACACACACTGAAAACCAGATTTAACATAAACTGTGAAGTAGAATTTATTTGGGTTTTTTCCTTGGCAAGGTTGTATTATCATTAGTGTTTGCAATTGGTCTCTATTTTTATTCAAGACACTTTTTTTTTTTTCTTTTTATTCAGGTCACTTTCTCTTAAGCAAGCAGTGATCGCAGAATCACAGAGTTGTTTCGGTTGGAAAAGATCTTTAAGATCCTCAAGTCTAACCGTTAACCCAGCAATGCCAAGTCCACCACTAAATCATGTCTCTCAGCACCATGTCTACACATCCCTTAAATCCCTCCAGGGATGGTGACTCAACCATTTCCCTAGGCAGCCAGTGATTGGCAACCCTTTCTGCGAACAAATTTTTCCTAATATCATATAGAATCATGGAATTGTTATGGTTGGAAGAGACCTTGAAGACCATCAAGCCCACCAATTAAATGGTTGGATGATAAGATCCCCTTTCAGTCTTCTCCAGGCTAAACAGAGCCAGGTCTCTCAGCCTTTCCTCATCAGAGAGGTGCTCCTGTTCCCTGATCATCTTCATAGCCCTTCGCTGGACCCTCTCCACTAGCTCCCTGATGATGTTCTAAGTGATACCATAAAAATACTTTAGCTGAAGACAAGTTGACCTTCAAAGCTTTCACTGGGAAGAAATTTCAGAGAAAAGCTCAGCCTTAGCCTTGCTGCTCAACACCACCTTTCTGCAGAATAACGTTGTCATCGTCTAATGCCACGATCTTTCATTCCTGGGAAAAATCCTAACAGCTGAAAGTCTGAAGATCTTCTAGAAAAACTTGCTCTTGTCAGCATTGAAAAACAGAGCTTTGTGCTGGGAAACAGACTAATACAAGCTTAGCTTAGGAGCCCACTGTCTTCTTGGCTTTCCTGGGGTCAGCAGATGCTCTTCCCATTTCAGCTACAGTCGTGACAGTTGGGGTGCCATGGCTGCAGGTTCCTTGACTTCCTCAAAGTATTGAGAAATAGACTCCTGTTAGGCAAATCTCATTCCCTAACTACTGTACTGTTAGCCTTGGTAATATGAAATTTTATCAGCTTTCTTTAGATATATGTAGTTTACACTGTATACTGAATAGTCATACTTAAGCAAGCACGAGGAACGAAGTCCAGCTCATTGCAAGGAAGAGGACAGCTCCACCTGGAGATAAGGACCTTTGTTTCTTGGAATCTTAAAGCTGTCCATGAAGGATAAAGGATACCCCTGGACTACTGAGGTAACGCCAGCATCCTAGCCCTTCTAACACCCCTGTGAAACCCTCTCATTATCTGGTGTCACAGATGCAACTGTCGCAAGACCAACTCCAGAGACAACTAGACGAATAAAGAAGCAGGTGGGTGGTGACACCATGGAAATATCACTGCTTTGCAAACAGTAGCATGTGTCAGTTAAGTAGCAATTAAAATCGTGTTTGTGTAAAACTACCTTCGGCTTTCCCAGTTTGGCTGGGACACCTCATGCACATGAATAAAAGAATTATTCTTGCAATTCTAGCCAGTTGCAAGTTTTTGTGATGCTCCCAAATGGATTCAGCTATTGAGTGTCATGGGAAACCGAGTGAAATAATTCACAGCATTAAGCCTAGCCTTCTCATTAGTGGAGGATGATGAGGTAACCAAGCAAAATGAGAGTAGCTTTGCTTGCTCAGAGAATGCCAAAGCGCATGAAATAGGTCTCAGTTGCTGCATACCTGACGGCTGAGCAATCTGTGGACTGTGTTCCTTCTCAGTGGACACAAAAGAAGGCGGCGGTTGTCCACAGGGTATCATAATGGAGCTTTCTATTGTAAAAATATTGTCCGTCTGCTGTAGAATGCTTGTGTGGGCCAGTGAAGACAGATCTTCTCCTTGGGGATTAACCCACATCACTTTGGGCTTTACATAGAAACCTTTTATTCTGCCCTTGTATGTACAAATGTTTGACTGTGGCACAACAATTTCATTCATGGCACCTGTAACAGAAGAAATTTAACACCACTGTATCTGGCACAACACAGAAATACCAAGTATGTCAGGAAAGAGATCTCACAGAACACATGCACTTTTGTTGTTGTGTCATCTCTAATCAAAACTATCTCAGTTTTGAGCCTTTCATTTTTAATAATTCCGCACTTGAAAGAGTCATATGATGTGTCTCTGTGGAAGAGTGAAACTGCTGAAATCAATGCAAACAGACAGGAAGTCATGTGTACATGAAGCTCCTCCTGAACCATGAGTCATACAGTCACTTCAGTGAAAAAGTAAAAAACAGAAGAGATGCTAAACAGGTAACAATATGCCAGTTCAGATGTTTAAAAATAAGGGAAAGCTATGAGCCCCTGAAGCTATGGCTGAACTCGGCACAAAGAGGCAGAGCAGTGAGAAGATTGCTCTCAGCACTTTCCATGGTGTTGCCCTGAAGATGCCACAAGGCCAACCCAAACCTCCGTCACCCAAGAGCAAAGATTATTCTTGAAGCATAAGATTCTGTGGGATGCTTGGGGCTTCAAGGAAGGTGCCAAGATCTGTACAATGTCAGTTCTTCTAGGATTAATGGAGGAATCGGAATGCCCTCAACAAAGCAGATGTATGTGTGAAAACATGACCTACCTGATCGGCTTATCATGGATTTGGTGAGTTTGACTACACACACCACATCTATGTTATCACAAGGCACTGTGATGATGCTTTGCACTGTGAAATGGTCTCTCTCACTCCAGCTTACATTGGTCTTGGCCTCCACATTTACTGTGTCTCCTCCATAGTTTGTCCAAATGACTTCAGGCTTTGGGTACCATTTTTTTGACTTACACGTGTAGCGACACAGACTGTCCTCTAGAAGATCCCTGTCCAAAGTTGGCTTATACCCAATGGCTGTAACAGAGTTAGTCAATGAGTATGAGACAGTTAGAGTTACTGCAAAATTACTACAACAATAAAATAAGCCAACAAAACTCAGAAAGCGTCAGTATGTGTCTCTAAAGATTCACAGCTCATAAAAACAACCATACCTGGTCATATCAAAGGGGTCATTTACCTGGACTCCAACAATGGTGAGCACTGGGGCACCTTAACACAGAGAAACAGTGAAGCCTGGATGATCAAAGGCTAGGAAGAGCATCTGTGAGTGCAAAATAGAGGAGTGCTTTCCATGTGACTAACGGGGATATGATACAGGTCCATAAAAAAGGAATGGTGTGGAGCGGAAGAAGAGCAACCAACTTTTGTTTGTCTAACACCAAAACAGCGGGCATCAAGTCAGCCTAGCACATGATAGGTTCAAAGGAAAAGAAATGAAAAGGGCCTTCAAACATGTCACTGATCTGCAGAATAGACTGATGCCAGATTTGTGGGTACTGGATATTCCCATGCACTCAAAGTAAGCTCCAGAGCATGACTTGTCCAACAGGAGGTCAGATCTGATAAGGTGTTTTTTGGAAGTGCTTTCAGATTTGCGTCTAGGACAGGGCATTTCTAATGAGGAGGGAAACAAGGCCCTTACCATATCATTATATTCAATGCACGTTGGTGAATACCCTCCCTAATTGCTCTGACCAATTGCTTTTTCATTTTATAAAGCAAACCAGCCCTAACCAGAGAGCCTGAACATCCGTAATGCCAGAAGAGAAAACTACTATAGGTTGTCTATATAGGGATATTCAACCACTGTATAAGGATTTATATAGGGATATTATGCATCTTAATGCATTTCCCACACGACAAGCCATATGCCTTGTCCCCCTCAGTGCACAGCTTTTAGATATTGAGAAAGGAAGCAACTCTTTCCAGATACTTCCTGTGTCTTTGCTTATTTCTCCGTTTCTCCAAGTAACTGTGAGAGGTGATAGAGCCCTGCTTTCCTGGTGGTCGCTAAACACCTGCCTGCCAATGGAGACTGGTGGATGAATTCCTCAGTTTGCTTTGATTACTTGTGTGGGTTCTGCTTTACCTATTAAACTGTCTTTATCTCAACCCATGAGTTTGCATATTTTGACCTTTCTGATTCTCTCCTCCATCCCACCAAGGCAGGGAATGAACAAGCAGCTCTGTGACGCTTAGCTGCCCACTGGGGTTACACCATGACAAGGTCTCAGCTGCCCAGCAAGGAATAAGCAGAGCCTCAGAGTCACAATGGGAACTGAACTCAAGATGGTCATAGCAGGTTGCATTTTGCTGTGGAAATCTCCCTGCTTACCTGTAACATCAAGGTGAGTAGTAGCCTCCTGTGTGACAACACTGCCATTCACTGCACAAACATATGTCCCCACGTCAGCTACTTGCACTTGCCGGATAACCAGAAGAAGTGCTCTTCCCTGCCAGTGTCCCACGATCCTCCACTCTTCTTCATCCTGGTACTGCTCCACCACCCCACCCAGGCTGGAGGAAGAGCACAGTGGAGCATCGCTCCCCTTTTCCATTTTGTACCAAAGCACGCTTGTGTTAGAGGGGAGACTCTCGGTCACCTGGCAGGACAGAGTCACTTCCTCTCCAACACGGGCAACCGACGGATTGATGCTGATGGTGATAGGCACTTCACCTGCAAGGAAGAGATGGGGGCAAATGCACTGGGTTTCCCTGCGAGTGTAATCTTTCCACAGAGGGAAGAAAGCCACGTGTGTTAGCTGAATCCAAAACAGAAAGCTGAGCTCTAGGTTAAGAGTCTCATATTCCCTTACAATAGGGAGGACAGGGTCTTGAGTCATTGCTTCCACCTCCTCCAGGCACAGACATGCTTTACAGTTACCAAATTTTCTCATTTTATATATGACAGCTGTTACATACTCATCAAGCATTCTCATGGGTATTTTCGGCAGCCATTTCTTCGGGAAGACAATAGGTACACTGGTGCGAGGACTGCAAACCAAAGTTCACTGAGCCAGAAGCAAGTTACCACACATGAGGTGCAAAGATCTGTGCAATGGTCTACACACTTTGCAAATTTGCAACTTGCAAAGCAATCTCCATGGCTCCTGCTCTCCGCAGGCCCTGGCTCTGTGACCTGGGAGAGACTGAACATGCTTATGCCGCTTCCCTGAAATAGCTGACACCCCGGAGCAGGACTAGGGTGTCTCACATCATCAAGATGGGTCATGTTATCCCAAACTTGGGCTTGGAGGTGTTAGACACCACGTACAAGCTACAGTACATTTGGTCCTTTAGGGACTATGACCTGAAGTACAGGCCTGGTATCTTAGGATAATTGACTAGCTGGATACAGTAGGGAATTTCTTACCTCTAAGCCACTCTCCAATTAAAACACATGTTGGAAGAGCAAAGAACAGGACTGGAGCAAAGAACAAGACTGACACAAAGAACAGCTTCCTTTCTGAGAACATATTCCATAACTCCTCCAAAACCGTCATGTTGGTCAAGTCAAAATGCTTCCATTCCTACTGAAAATGGATGATGCACTATGAAAATGAGAAAGAGTTCCCAGGAGGAACAAAAGAGAGGAACGAATCTTGCTAAAGACAGAAACACAAAGGCAGCACCGGGCTCTGCCTGCCGAGTTCAGATCCTGTGGGACTGCAACATGTTGGTGAGGTAATCCGCAGATCATGGCCCCTTTCTCTGAGGAAGAAGCTGCCTAATCCCATTCCCTGACAGTCCCTCTTCTTGGGCACAGGAATGTCTGACTTCAGACTGGTTTGGATGGCAGGCCAGAAGTCCAA
>VZSF01002177.1:0-88099 GCA_013398295.1 Chionis minor
TTCTATGATTCTATGAAAACCATCTAAGCCAGTGTTTGCCTAAACCCTATTGTTTTTAACTTCAAACTCCCAAAGTAGTTTGTTGTCTTAGAATATGATTGAAATGTTACAACGAGATGCACAAGCAATTATGAAAAATTTACTGTTTCTTGCTATACACCACTGCTTCATTATTTCTAGCTGTTGAACTTGGACCAACCTGGTGGAGTGAACAGATTTTCCAACAGGTAATTGACTTCAAGAGAAGGCCTGGAATAATTCTAGCTGGCTGTTACACTGGGAATGAGTCTCCTTCCATCATTTAATCACTTTGGGGAGAACTTTTCCTTCTGAATAAACTCATTATTTTTAAACATATGACATTTAGCTGTATAAATAAGCTCTAGAACTGTGATTTAAAATGTGTGCTAACTGCAGGCACAGCATGCCACGAATTGCAGAGCCTCCTCTGCATTTTCTGGAGTGACTTCATCTTCTGATTACAAAGAAATGGGGACAGGGAAATGAACTGACTTGTGGTTTCACCCACTTATTACCAGGATTTATTTACTTGCATGATCGTTGCATTTAAAGACTCACGCAAGGAGACATCAGCTGTGTGCCCAGAGAGGATCAGTGTACACCTCCCACCCCACCCCCCAAAAAAGGAGCATACTCAAAGAGGACAAAACACAAACAAATCCAAAATAAGATACAACAAAGTGATCTTGCTAACACAGAGATGCTCCCTCAGGTTCAACTGGACTAGTCCAGTGAAAGTCTTTCAAAGCTTATTTCATTTTAAAAGGTGCCTTTCACAGTATGAGGCTTGGGCAGATGTTCTCTTCCAAATTTGTTTTTACCATCTGAGGATATTACTACCCACGTTGCTAACAAGAGGTTACAATCTCCCAGCTAATTTTATCTCGAGTGAATTGAGATTTCTTATTGGCAGAGCTGGGTGGAAGTCTGCCTCCAATGGAGAAGCTGATTTTAAAAAAATCATCCTGCTAGCAAAACAAACACTGAGTGTCTGATAACACTTTCTGTCTGCAAGTCTAAGAAAAAAACAAAGTAAATATTTTTTTCATACAATGAACTATATTACACTTGCAACTCATTCCTGTATTTGACTAAGGGAATGGGATTAGTCCTAGTGCCCATTGCCACAAAAAGTTGTGGTGGCAAGAAGTTTATGTCAAGTTCCAGAGATTAAATACACTGATGGAAGGCAGCTCCACTGTTTGCTGGACCATGATGGTCCAGACGCTGAGGCTAGAGCCTCTGACTGCTGAAGGGATGTACATTGATGCACCTTCTCTAAGCATTCACTACGAGCCACAGTCATCTGGGCACTACCCTGTCCCAGAGCTGCTCTGTGTTATTTATTCAGAAGCACCAGAAAGTGAATACTGGCTTTGGACTCAGTCTGGACCACTTGGCTTTTGTCTTTTCCTTCTCTCTGCTTTTTTCTAGTCTTCTTACAAAGGAAGACTTCATACCCCAACAGTTCCCCACACCTATCCAGGCTGAATTCGACTCAAGGCAACTCTGCTCCAAAAACACAGTCCCTGCCACTTCTACCAAAGAAGAAACGCCATCAGTCACAGCACTATTAGTACTTCATTAGAAGTCACACAAGAACTTTCCATGTCTGGTATGCTAACCCATAACGGGCAGAAGTGCACTTGGTTGGCAGTGTGTCCAGACCCTTTATGGACTAGCAGACAGGCAAAGCGTTTGACCCGCTGCTGCAAGTAAGCACGAAGCCATTAAAAGTCTCAGCTTCTTCAGGTATTAACGTGATGCTTCAGAACGTACAATTAGAACAAACATTAACATAATTATTGAGTTTTAGGGGTCCCATTGTAAAGCGGCGTTTTTCCAGTAACACCCCTTCGACATCTCTCCTACCATTCAAGCTACACACAAGGTATTAAACTGGGCCCAGGCCAGGAACAACAGCGGAGCCGTCCCGCCTGGCAGTCCCAGCAGCCTGATCCATCAGTTCCCACAAGCCTATTGAACAACACGTATAGGACGAGAGCTGCAGCTGTAGCTCTGGCTGCACATCACTCAGAAGGTATGCATTCGCCATTCCAAAACATCCAGTGCTTTATTAAAGCACTAACTAAAAATAAAAAAAAAATTAAAAAGAAAAAAAAAAAAAAAGGGAAAGAACCCAAAATTCATTAAGTTCACTTAAACCTTTTTCAGTCACAGGGGAAACGCTAGTCTGCGTGATGACTACAAAGGCAATGCATCTAACAGCCTTGCCAAGCAATTTGAATGTGTCTGTACAAGACAAAAATTCAAACCTTTCCTACTTGCGCTATCAATCAAAGTGAAGCTAAAATTACAGCTTAACAAGCAGGTATACATGTTTTAGTTCGCAAATGAGGCAAGCAGGGCACATTATTTTTAGTTGCAGTGATGAGGAAAAGAGTGAAAAATAGAAGGAGGAAGGAAGGAAAAATTGTGTCTTTCAGTTTGGCTCAGGCTTCTGAAGTTTTAGCTAACATTGGCAGCATTTGGATACGATATGTCTCCTAATGGCATTCAAGGAGTCTCTTGGACTGAACTATTGCTGTGCATGTAATTATATCGTAATTTTTTTTAAGAGAATGAGCTAGAAAAGAGTGATTGAACCCCCCCCAAACTTGCAAATTAATTGTGAATCGCTTTATTAGGTGAGCCCACGGGACCAGGATGATCGTAAAACACTGCTTTCTCACCAAAATCAACATGCGTATTCTCCTTGACTCCAAATGCCTTTCAGCTGAACCCACGGAGGACTTTCAAATTACTTATGACAAAATCTGGATCAACAATGAGCTGATTTTCTCTCCCTTAAATTATGGAAACAATCTGCCCAAACACAGCCATCATTCATCTTCCCTAATACCACACAACAACATGCCAGTTGCAGGACCGCCAATGGGACTCTAGTCTGGGCCCTGAGACCCAAACTGAGCCAAGTTTCCATTCTCTGCATTGTATCAGCAAAACAGCTTCCCGTAACACTGGATGATGGAGGAAGACATCTCATTTATCTTGCAGGTACACCGAGCTCGTTGCTGAACAAGTTAATGAAAGTCAGAAATACATTCGTGCCTACCAAGAAGCATTAATTCCAGCAGGGTTATGGTTGCTGCTGCGTCCTTTTCCTAAAGGCTGCTTGCTAAGAGTGCTCACCTGTATAAATTTAACTTTGCCCTCAACATACATACAACGCTGCTAACACATTAGGAACAAACAGGACCCTCCCAGCACTCCTTGTACCAGATGGATGCCAGAACTCTGCCCTGGCCTCATCTTTTAGCACATTTTGCTCCAAAATCTCAATCCTTTGCCTTCGCTAAGGCATATCCACCCACGACAGCACTGAATTCAGGTCACAGAAACTGGACATTTTTGTTAGAATTCGATTTAAACTAGATTTGTTCTGGTAAACTGCTTATCGTAAATAATGCAAGGCTGCCTTCTCAAAAAGACGTAGCAAAAATCTTTTTGCCAAAGACAAAAGGTCACCTGTGAAATCTAAGCTGGTTTTTATAGTAAAACAATTTATATTTTGATAATGTTCAGTGAGAAAGGAAGAAAAAGACTCACGGGCACTGCTCGGTCCATTTCCAAGATAATCAGCCAAACAAAATTGGAAGCAAAGGCTAGCCTGTCTCATGATATCAACATCTTCTGAATGCTATTCTCATTCATTTGCTGAATGGGGAGGAGGGGGATCTTTTTTCCTTTTCATAATTTTTTCCCCAAAAGGAATATTTTCCCAAAGGAATTATTTCATCATGAATTGCAGCTAGTAACTCAACTGAAGAGGGAAAAGAAGCCAGTCAGTACTGAAGAATCAACTTTCTGGCCCCAGCAGAGAATTGAAACAAGAAGCTTTTTTCTATTACTAGTTAGTCCATCCTGGGGTGTGACTCATTAGTGCCTTCATGCCTCATTGGGATGTTTTGGTCAGTCTTTTAATTTTAAGAACAGTCTGATCTGTTTTTCTATTGCTTTCAGGGCGCACACTGCATTTTCTTGCTGCTTCTAGCACGGTCCTAAACGCTGGAGGTGCTTTGGGTTCAAGACTGCACTTAGGGGGGGAAAAAAAAGGTCACGGAAGCAAAATGAACACCTCTGGTGAGTTTTTGTTCCCCACCAGGAATCAACTCACAAGTTTTCGTTAAAGCAGAAGTTTGAATTTATGAGCAGCTGCCATCCCATGGGTGCAAGCAGATTCAGCAGGGCAGGAGAGTCCTGCTGGAGAGGGTCTGGAAGTCTGGAATACGTGCAGGCTGTGACCCCGTGCATGGAAAAAGGCCCCAGGTTGTGTCTGCAGAACTGAAACATGGGAAGGCTGGATCGCTGGTCTGACAAGAGAGGGTTTTGCTGAAGTGCAGAAAAGCCTGAGGGTGGGATAAGGCCATTGTGTTTACCAACCTCGAAGGGCTTTTGTTGGGTTTTCAGCTCAGGGGTTGAGAGATTTTAGCCACAACTGGCAAGTCTCCCGGAAAAACCAAACGTGTCCAATGAGTGTTAGTATAAACAGGTCCTCTCCCCAGCCAAAGCAACCCAGCAAGCAAACAGCACGGGTGAAATAGGAAAGTTTCAGAATGAAGTCAGAGAGGTAGGAGTTGCTGAGGAATGGAAAAGTGACAGCTGAGAGCCAAGTAAACTACCTGAAATAAAGTCAAAGGCCTCCATTATGCGACTCCTCTCCCCTGATTTATCCAAGCATCATAGTTAAAGTGTTTCATTACCTTCTGAAATCTGGTGAGTTCACAGCATGGATAACAACTTTGACAGCGATTCTCACAGCTTCATGGGTCTTTTGTCCCGTGTTGCCTTCCTCTCTGCGGGAACAAAGCAAGTGTAAACAGGATCTGGGTACAGAGAAGGACAAAGAGGGGAAAGTGAGATGCAGATTTTTGATAGCTTAGAGAGAGGCAACAAATTTGATTGTCACAGAAAAGACAGCTTTGACATGGAAGAAAAAAAGAAGGCAGAAGAAGGGCAGGCTGTTGGACACAAGGAGAGTAGCCCAAGGCATGTGCTTGCAAGGTTCCCAGGTGCTAGTTGGGGGCCTGACAGCGGAGAGGCATGCTGGCAAACACGCGTTTGGAGGTGGATTGACCCAGGACACACCAATGCCAGAGAGGAGCATGCCCCCAGGTGGGCTTGTGCTGACTCAAAGACCAATGCAGAAGGCTGCTTTGGGATTTCCTGGCTGAATTGAGTCCTCATGGTTGCAGGGAAATTCTGTTGCTACGCTGTTCCAGCCGCAAACCTTCATTGTAATTGTTGTGTGCATCTCCTCTATCATGTTTATCAGCCTGGAAAATTAAGAAACACGGAAAACAAGCAATGCCGTGCTCTGCTCCACTGGGTCATCCCCCTTAACATGGAGTGTCACCAACGCCAGCTGCAATGAACACAGGAAAGAAAATTTGGGCAGCTGCTATTTCCACTGCAAGCAGGCTCGTTTGTGCCTACTAAAAATATTACCTCTGATAGCACAAGAGCAGTTTACTTGAACTCATCCCAGTTGGAAATAGATCTGTCCCTTGGGAAACAAAACTACCACAAAAGAGTGGGGGTTTCTGCCTCTCTGCCCTAGCTGGATTCTTACTCCTGGATGTTTTCAGGCACTCCAGGAAAAGCACTGTTGTAACCAATTCCTTTCATATCATGGAGCCTGGTACTCAGCGCTTCCTGCTCTCATCTTATTCCTTTTGCCAGGCTGTAACCGCTTGGTTTGAATCAACCCCGATGGGTCTGTCCAGCCTGATTTTTTGGGGGAATATTTTCAGCAAAATAGCTGGTCTGTTTCCAAAGCAGAAGCTGTTGTTTGTGATTTTGTGCTCATAAGATCCTTGCACAAGCAACTCTGCACCACATGCTCTGGAACAAGGATCTGATATTTGTCACTGACGCAGCCTTTGCATCTAAAGAGTAAAAACTCATGTAAAAAATTCTCCTATGAGTCTTTGGGGGGGGAAGAAAAAGAAACTGCAAAACCAAAACCTCCTTTAATAGTTCACACATGCTCCATAGAAGTTTCTAGCACAAATTCATATCCCAAAACTTCACCCACGTTTGCCACATTCCTACTTTTTCTGATGCTCTGGTGGAAAAACAGAGGACCCTGGAGGGTTTGTGGCTGACGGGCAGAAAAGAGGGAAATAGAGAGGGAGAGATTTTGTTTATCAGAACAGTGTGCAACACGCACACGCTGCGGAAATGCACTAGGTGCATTTTCACTGGCTTTTACCAAGCCCGCCTAAATCCAGTACCAGGATTACGATATCAAGCGATTAACAGTGTTTAACGCTCCCCAGTTCCACAGAGTATTTCCAGCAACGCAGGAGTTAAACAGGCTGAGCTGAAAACAGGGAGCAGTTGTTCAGACTTAAGACAATAGGCTATAGAGGGAGTCGAGGGTGCCTCTGATCTGGACTTGGAGAGAATATCAGGAAGAAAAGAAAAGAAATAATAATGAATTGTAGTACTTCAGGCTTTTCAAACTTGGTGCAAACATTAACTGATGAGATTAACTTGAAGGCAAATTCCAGATGATGACAGTGTAGGTAAAGAAATGAGCACAGAGGAACATTTAGCCAGCAAAAGGAGAAAGGAATTTGCTCTGTAGAAGGACTCTCTTGGCCATGAAGGGTCAACCCGCTCTGGTGCACGCCTTCAGACAGATACTTCTGGGAATCTGCTGAGAAGCTAAGCAGAGAAGTGGAAGGTTACGGCGGCCATAGGTCAGGCTCTTTTGCTAGCCACTGGAACAAGCAGGTTTCACATTTTGCTTTTAGAGTAAGCAAAAGGTCCTGGACAAGGAGGTTGAAGAACCTTTGAACTGCCATACTGCTACAGACAAATGACCTATTTGGTCTGCTATCCTGGGAACATCTATCCTGAACTCATAACTCCGTGCGTTAAGGGAAGGGAATCTGACATGATTAATCCTGGATTAACTTTTTTTTTCTCCCCACAGCTGCAGAAGGAAAGTTCTGACCTTGGTGTGCCGATGGAGTGGAAAGCATGACTGCCCTTGACTCCCCACCACCGGTAGGCTCCTGTAGAACACTGGTGTTTCTTCCCACAGTAAATCTCTCTTTCTCCTCCCCTTTCCCTGACCTAACAGTGACCTATCTATTAGATTAACAGTACTTTGTGGAGTGTGACTAATCGGTTTGCACACTACATTGTCAAGAGAGGCATGTGCAAGTCAGAAGAAGGGAAGAACAGTCCTGATGGGCTGATAATCTCAACACAAACAGGAAGGAAGGATAGATTCATCTGTAAAAATACAGTATGTTCAGAGCTGAACTCAGTTAAAATTTCTACTTTGGTTTACTCTCACTTCTTCTATGGTTTCACAGGTAAAAGTCCACTTTTTTGCAGACACATCTGAAAAAAATACTTTGATTCCATGTCTGTTTTACAATGGCTATGAAAGAAGGTGGACTGATAGAGTACAGTCTGGTGGCAACTATAGATTTATACAGAGCATAATAGATAGAGCTAGATAATAACTGATTTGTCAGCCTGACAACTCTCCTGGGAAAACAGAATAGGGAAAAGATTTATTTCAGGTTGGCCTAAACTTATCTTCAGCTTTTCCTGCCAAAATGAAGAAAAAAAAATTTAAAAAATCTGAAAAACATGAGAATTTCAGTCCAGAATAGAAGCCTAGAGCTGACTTCCAAACTGCAACTGCTGAGCAGAGCTGTCGTGCTGCCAGTTTTTGGCTTCTTGCCTAATGGACACAAGAAAGAATTTGTATGGAAACCCACCGCTAATACAAGTCATATTTTAAACATTTGATCAGCAATTAAATTTTTACTTCTCAAGAACTGACAACTAATTCACGCTCTGTCCCAACAAACTCAGTGTTATTGAAAACATTCTAGGCCAACAATACCAATAATGTCACCAGCATGGTTTCTGTCGTGCCAAGAGTTACATTAAAAAGAAACCGTGCATAACTGGGAACAAGAAACATATGTAGGTGATTTAGACACACACAATTGTTTGGGGGAGGTTTGTTTTGTTTTGTGATGTCTTCAATTATGAGTCCGCAGGAGATCAGTGCAAGTATCAAAATCATCATAATGAAATGTTTAACTTCCTAGCAGGTTCAGGCAACAATCATGACAACAAGATGCTGCCACATCCAATCTCTGTGAAGAAACCAAGTGGTAAACAGCCGTTGATTTGCTCGTCAGGCTGCAGCCTTCTCCTCTGAAACCAAATAGCAGTAAAGACAAGTGAGAATGACTTGGCCGTTATGATCACATATATAAAAGAGCTGAATATTAAAATGAGAGATTATTTTGCTTTACTAATTGCAGTCACTTATCCTTCCACTGGACTTTTCACTTGAAGATCAAAACCTTATTAAAAACATCAGTAAATGAAGTCCCAGAGCACTCATATGTGAAAGACATCATGAAATCCCACTTCTCATTTCTAAAGACAAGAAAATCAAAGAAGAAAGACAAGCTCTAAAATTGTTTCAACTTCTGTGGCCCATGGGCTACTTCCAAGGGCTCCAACAAAGATAACAAATTGTGGGATTTTGGATTATTTTGGCTCAATTTATTTCTAAGGCCATGGTAGAGATGACAACACAATGTGCAGTTTGGAGCTGGAAAATGAAAGCATCTACCATTACACTGAATGACCCGCTCTTACCGGAGTTTTGCTTGACTCTCTCAAGTCCTGTGAAGGGTTGAGCTCTGGACAAGGGATGGCTCATATCCTGCATATTCCTTCCCATCCCTCGTTGTTCACCCACTCATGTCCCTCTACCATGTACTGCAAAGGGTTCTCCAGGCTGGTCTAGAAAAATTAGACTGTAGGACTGCAAATGGCCATGCAACAAAATGAAATTTTGCATTTATATCTGGTACTATAAAATTTTGCATTTTTATTTGGTACCATAACTTTGGAGCAAACAGAGTCTTAAGGAATTAAGCACTTTCAGGAATGTGAATTACTGAATAAAGCTGCATTTATGCAAAACAGTACTTCTAATGCTTCCTACTAATAAAGACTGTCAATGTTAATTTTGAAGTGTGACCTGCCTTTTGAAGCCCGCTCTGCACCACATGAGCAGCGTGGCATGCGTGCACGTATGCCTGTTGGTACCTGTATATGTCTTTTAGCACACACATGCTGTCACGGAAAGGGATGACGGTGAGACAGGAGCAACCCACAGACAAACCGGTGTCACAGCGATGGGGTGACAGCTCCGCACCTGCACACAGAGGGTCCTCCAGGGGTACTACCCTGCCCAGCAGTCTGCAAAGTGGCAGCTTCAGCCTGGCAAGGGGCTACGTGCAAATAGTCCTGGCTGTACACATGGACCAGGAGGTGTTTTTGCTTTGGTAACAAAACCTTGGCTTGGTGCACCTTGTTCTGCCGGGCCTGTGGGGCAACACTGCAGAGGACCTGCGAGCCCAGGCTCAGCTCTCAGAACCTAAGCCTCCCTCCCAAGGCCCAGACCAAATCACAGACAGCCGTTTAAAAGCATGACAGCTTTTCCATTCGCACACAGGACATAAACGGCATCAAGAGACACATCAGGGAGGGCCCAGGACACCCTGCTTGAAAGCCTCTCCGAGATCGCCTGACCAATGTCTGCCCTTGCTCCCTCCCCCAAGCAGGGAGCACATCCCTGAAAGTTATGGCAAATACAGCATCCCTGATCGGACACCATCAGCGTTATTTGTGACAGACGCAGACCCCCAGGCTGGATTACCCCCTGCCCAGTACCGAGGAGAAGACAACAGCATCCCTCGACCAGGATGCATATGGCACCGGCTTGGTCCTGCCTGGCGCTGCGTGGCCTCTGCTGTCGGTAACTTCACAGAGGACTGGAGGCATGCTGCCGGGCCATGAACATGTATTTGGTTTTTTTAAGAGTATTTGGCACTGTTGTGCTGCTACTGAACTTTTCCTTAGTGTAGGGCCAGCAGCTTTAGGAGCCTCCTGTTCTGCAGGGCAGCACCTGGACATCCTCTACTGCCTTCACCTCCTCCTGTGTACCATGGGCTTTCCCCATCTTCTCAATAGAGCCCAGCGCTACCCCTTCTTTGCACCAGTGCAGTCAGAGGTTTCTTCATCTCCTCTTACCTTGGTCTTTATGCAGCAGATTCCTCAGGAGGAAAAGCAGAGGAGAGAGCGTGGAGCAGTACAGGCAGGTGCAATAAGGCAATGGAGGACCCTGTGGCCTCCCGTTGGACGCCATTTCTTCCTCTGTGTGTCATTCTCCTGCTTCCATCCCCACCGCTTGCTTCCCCCGGCCCCTCTCTCCCCTGCCATAGCGAGGGGGGAGGGCTCTGCCCTGGGGTCCTGGGGATGTGAGAGGAAACAAGACAGAAAATAGCAAAAGGTATCCAGGAATCTGCTAAATGCCAAAGGAAACAAACAACAAATGGCAGAGGCTTATAAAGACCAATGTAACTGGACAGACTCGCCTGCTTTGTTAGCATTAGTGGTAAATAAACCCTGGAAAAGACATCTGTAGGTTGGAAGACTAGTTGCAGGCCAAATTCAGAAAGGTGTCAGAGAATATTTGGTAACGGAACCCTCGTCCCTTTCTCTAAGCGTGGCCTAAAGCCCAGTGTTTAAGGACGTGCTTAAAATAAAGGTTACAAACTGTTTAACTTTGCAGAAATGCAAAAGCAGCACACAGTAAACCAGAGAAAACTGTGTATTGTGTACAGGTGACCATGGGCAAGACCCAAAGGTAATGAGCCTGACTGGTGGGAAGCAAAGCCCCAGGTTGCTGCCAGGGAGATGACAGGGTAAGGGCACAGAAAACTGATCCCATCATGCCACAGTCCAACACAGGGAGACACTGTTAAAAAAGGCTGGAAAAATAACAGCACAGAAAACTGGTCACAATACCCTTCTCCTGTGCTTCCCACCCCCACTGGTGATGGACAGATTTTTGCTTCTGCCAAGCTGAAGAGCCCGAGCGACCATCAGAACTGTTTCCAGTAGAATGTGCAGATGCTGGAGGACATGTCTTAATAAATAAATAATTCATTAACTTTGACTAATGCAACTGGATAGGTGGTGCAGCAAGCCTTTTGTTTGCAATTAATATGACGTGGCACCTGTTTAAGTGACTTACATCAGGATTCAAATCCCCACATATGGCTAAACCAATTGCACTCTAAATGCAATGCTTAGAGCCCAACCTTCCACGCTAGATAAAGTTAAGAGTGGGGAAAAAAATTCTGCATTGTTCCCAGGAGCAACTGTACATTTACACCCTCTCCAAAGGAGATACCCGTTCGTGGCTGGAGGGGCACAGCCTGAAGCTCACTTCAGCCAGATTAGGAAATGGGTCTTTCAGCAACCAGGAGCACCAGGAATGTTCATAGGCTGCTTTTTGCAAAAAACTTTTATGAACATTGACACTTACCTTTCTTTCGACCTCTTCAGGTCCTTCTTATTCCTGAGCTGCTCTGCTCGCTCTGAATTCACCTGCTCTCTGCAAAAAGAGAAAGTACACTCCCAGTTTGCCCAATGCAACAGAGGTAGTGAAAACCCGTGCAGAAGTATGCTGCTAGTACTCAGTAACCCACCAGTGCCTAAATTTCTGCAGCTGAACCACGTCATCCTCATTTTTAGAAAGGGGAGGAGAGCATGATTTTATCATTTTCAGCGTTCACTTAAATACACAGCGCACAAACTTCCCAATAAATAACAACTTTAAAGTTCTTCCCTGTCTAACGCTTGCTCATCTAGAGAGAAAAATATCTCTCTCATGCACATCGCTATCTCTGTTCTGCTTTTGCACTTCACAAGATTAAAAAAGCTCTGTCCAGTTCCTTGTGCATGTTGTATGACAGGTGTTTGCAGGGAAATCCAAAATGACCTCATATGTGCCAGGCCTTCCAATGAGCACTTACGCTGCGTCACCTTCAGGTGGTGTTGAGTTATATATTCTGCCAAGCCACAGATGGACAGAGCACACCTACAGTCTTTAATGGGTTTGCTTCTTGAATATCTTAGGACAGCTTTGGTTCACCCATGTCTGGTGCTTATGTGTAGGATAACATCAGGATTATAAGCAAATGCCTATCAAACCATCTCTTCATGTAGCAGCTGATGAGTGTCAATGTACAGCAGCTTGTGAGATATTATATCTCAAAAACGTATGTATTCACTCTGGACTTGTATTCTATTTTATTGCAGTAGCTGTTAGAGTCATGCACAATTTTCCTGCCCGACCCACCTGAAAGGCCAAGGTAAAATTTGATATTCCAAATCCGAATGAGTTAACTTTCCATATTTTTACATTAATGGCAAGTTTTGAAAAGGTCAAGGCAAGGTGGGATTTTAGGAAATAATTGTTTAAAATGGTCTCTGGGTTATTGTGTTTCATTTGTGTGAGATAGCTAGGCAAGAAGCTAGATTTTTACCTGATTTTCACATCAATGTTTTCATCTAATTATCTTCCAATCAGCTGCAATATGGGTTATATATACACTTACACATACACTTTGTTCCAACAAAAATTATTCCATCATTGTGAGGCCATATTTAAGCCACTCGTATTGATATTCTAATCTGAAACCTGTAAATCAGTGTCCCAGGAAAAGATCCAATTCACGTTCTCTGCATTGACGCTGTCCCCATTTCTGCTCCTGACAGGATGTCAATTACTTTAAGTCTTCAAATACTCAGTATTTGCAGTAGGATTTTGAATGGATACTGGGATATACGGTTCACTGCACGTTATGTCGCATTGACTTTGTCAGCCATTATTTCTAAAGCCAGGCAAAAAGCTGACTGCAGTATCTAAGCTTCTCTTCACAGAAACTTGAAGTCCCTTTTTAGTCTTGGGTTTGAATGAATGAATTCTACCCCTGGCACGGCCTGGCATGTCCTTGTGTGTCCCCAGATTAAATCTTTCAGTTCAGTTCTGTACCAAAAATGATGCAGCCTACTTTTCTCCTCAGGACTCGTCACCACAGTGTGGGGCAGAATTACTTATTTGATGATTTTCTTTTAGGAAGTTTCCAGGCAGTGGAAAGTAAAATGACAAAAGCAAGCCAATGAAAGTATAACTACATTCATCTTTAGCCAAATAACCTCTAGACACAAAATCTTAAGGAAAGCCCAGTTACCGATTCCCTGGTACTGCAAAAGGGAAGTCAATAAGCGAGGGCCATTAAGAGGATCAATAACAACATATAGGGAAGAGAAAGGTGTTAGTCATCATTTTCTGGAAATGTTCTTATGCTTCTAAGAGACACCTATTTTGCTGGTACTGAAGACCATGCAAAAGATGTCTGTATTATGAAAGATTTTACAATAAGAAACCTGAAAAATCTTTTCTCATCACTTGTCACAGACAGGAGACATCTTAACTCCAGTAAAATCCATAGGACAGAAGCATTTGTGTATTTCATCACATTTGTGTATTTCAGCTGTATATTGCTCTAGTCAGAGGAGCCTGCCCTTGCCTTTACTCTGTCACTATGTTCAATTTACCCAGCACTGGGTCACTTTAGCTCATTTCCTTGGTTTTCATCACGTTTCCTTACTTGATGAAACTAAAGCAAAGTGACAGGCACATAGATATTAACACCACGACTGAGCTAGACTTCCCAAAGGACTCAGACCTTCTGATAATGCTCTTTTCATTTAGTCAGATTGTTTGAAGATGCAGCCACCTGAGAGGAAGCCCCTGAGTTTCATCATGCATGTCCTCGGAGATGGCACAGCCTTTGCTTTTACGCAGTCCGAAGTGGGAATCTGTACAAAGTGATGCTACAGGAAACAATGTTTGCAGTTCACAGCTTTCCCACAGTATCCACAAGACCTCACCAGTTTGGTGACCCCAACTGGCTATGGCACCTGGCTTGGAAGGAGAAGCTGGTTCTCAGACCTGGGACAACGCTGCCTGGCGAGGAGCTTCCAGGTGACCCAGAAACCAGGCACAATACCAGGTGGCTAATGCAGAGCCCATGTCTCATTCTGAATTATGGGGTCCTCCCGCTTCAGTACCGGTAAGGTTCAGGGGTTAGTACTAAAAGCCTCCCTGCTTTTTGTCCTTGCTATAGCGATATTTTTTTAGAACAGTTTTTTTGCCAAATCCCAGAAAATGAATCCTATAATGGCACCAGCTACTTGAGGTAGAAAAGAAACGTGCCTGTGGTTACACACAGCTTCCTGAATTCCCCCAGACTGTGTCTGGGAGGAACTGCACAGACGTCCATTTGTCCCTAACACAGTTATCTCCTCACCTGCAATTATATGCCATTTTTAGGAGTTTTCTATAGAAAGACAAATGAAGAACTCAAAAAATGAAATCACTCCACTTAGCTCTGTTGTTTAGAGCTTCCCTGAACTTGTTCACCCCTGCGGGGGGAGGTAAGCCATGAGTGAGTCTGGCACACCCTTGGAGATTTAGAATCATAGAATCACTTGGGTTGGAAGAGACCTTGAAGATCATCGAGTCCAACCATAAACCTATGCCAAAACCACCCCTAAACCATGTCCCTCAGCACCATGTCTACCTGTCTTTTAAATACCTCCAGGGACGGCGATTCCACCACCTCCCTGGGCAGCCTGTTCCAATGCTTGATAACCCTTTCAGTAAAGAAGTTTTTCCTAATATCCAACCTGTTTCCTGAGGTGAAAATGTGGAGAAGAAGAATAAGTGTCATTTCTCAAGCAGCCCTAAGCAAGATCAGACACTTGAGGCAGAGCCATTGATTTCAGTCAGTAGCACTCAGCCAATGGACACAGGGTAGATGTGTTGCCACTTGTGCCCGCTCCATGAGTCATCTGCCATTATCCCTCAGGCCTGCACTGGACTGAAAACAGATATAATGAAACGCGGAAAGTGATATGGGAAAAGAGGCAGAAAAATATGACATACAGTCCTAGGCATACTACACATGCTAATGCTGATTTCAGGGTCCCTTAGTGAAGCTTTGCCTGGGCAGTTCTCTGACCCCTGCAATAGTCCTCCTTCAGCATTAAGCACAACACAGAGCCCATTACATTGCACGCTCTTCCATATGTACCTAATCATCCTAAACTGAATAGGCCCCCAACAGACATTAAAAAGCACTTGATAATTAAAGTGCCTATGATGCTCCACAGCCCACCACCTCCCAGTCATGCATTGCCCACCCTGCCAACCATAAGTTTAGTCCCAGTCTTTCCTTATGTGTCCCACGCCTCTACATTTTTCAGCATATTGCTCACATTAATTTTACAAGAGCTCTGCATAGGTCTGAAAGTTGGTCTACATTGAATCACATTAATAGGGCCAACAGCACATGCAGCTCAATTTTTTTTGCAAGCTTGAGTGTGTTTCTGTGTCTGTTTGGCATCTTACCCTCTTCATTTCTTTATTTGCAACAATTAAATTAATGAGTGAGACCTCATGAGTCCCAGCACTCCAATTTTTACTATAGAACTGGGCTACACTGACTTTACCAGCTTGCTCTATTGTCTGGCCGAGAAGTTCTGCTCAGGAATCCAGTCTGCAACCTTTATACTTTACTGCTTTCACTTATATAATCTATAAAAATCACAAATGGGGAATGGAGGGGAAAAAAAGTTGTTTTGAGACCTTTGAAGTAACTGAAGTATCTTACAATGGGCAAACACTTTTTGTGGGAAGAAAAACCAAGAAACTTGAATAGACGTTTGGCAGTCTTCTGTCAACTAACCAGGCACTGGCACAGCACGTACAAAGAATACCCATCTGAGCTGAATTTCATTTTTTGGTGAGCTTTGTTTTTACTAAAGAGGAAAAAGGGAATCTGAGAAAGAGTTAAGAATTTCCTCTTGCCTGATTACGGCTAACCTTCCATTAGTCACTGAAAATGAAATGGCTTGTAATGGGACCTCATGGTTTCTATGGGTCTAGAAAAGTCATTTTTATGAGGTCGCAGCTTGATGACTCTGATGAGTCACACCTCATGAAAAACAAAAAAAATGCATATTTGAGAGCAGCCAGTTCCAGTGGTCGGGGGGATGTGAATGGTCCTCCAGGGCCTCCCTCATGGAGGAGAGCTGCCAAGGGCTGGGGAGCAGGTCCACCCTGGTCTCAGAGGGCCAGCCCAGAGCTGCTGGGGATGACGCTGGCTCACATGTGCTCAGTGCCAGGAAGCACATGTGGAGCCATGTTCACAAAAAGGGTGAGGAGGCACAGAGAGGCTGCTTCTCAGCATGTACTTGAATTTATTTGCAAGCAACCATATCAGACAGCACAGCAGTCATCATAAAATCGTATTTTTTTATCTTACCGTGGTTTAATATGGTATCCACAGTAAAGTATCCTAATACCCAGAAGAAAATAAAAAAGGTAAAAAACTAACAACCCATTGCTGCTGCCATCACCACCACCATGGAACACATCTCAGAACTTCATGCTGCCTAAAGATTTTGAATTAACAGCGCAATCTATATTGAATGTACTGCACACACACCAAATAATGTGATAACGTTTACCTGCGGTTACTCTAAGTTGAGTGTGTTATCCATTCCTCGCATAAACATAATTTATTTTCTAAAAGAAATTTTTATCTGCTACCTTTGTGTAATATCTATTAGAAAGGTTTTTATTTTTTTTTCCTGGGGGACTTAACACACAGCACTCCAAGGATGAACATTAAAGAGGACTTAAACTATTTTACTCTTACAGAAAACTTTAAATACTTTTATAGGAGTCAGCCACTTGAATTCAACCCATTTCTGATGGTGACTAGGGATCAAACCAAAGGGCATAGTTGCTAGTACACAGTCATGCAAAATCAGCAGTTGTTTGAATCATTAATCATAGTTATTACATATTTAATCTAAGTTTTGTTAATGGATCATTCACAATATGAGTTCGTTCTTTAGAAATATTGATTATAGAGCTTCCACAAAAAAACCCTTCAGACCACTCTTGTTCTGAGCTCCCTATTTACCATTAAAAATTTAATAACTGTGATGCATGGTGACTCACCTGTTGTCTGATATCTTTTCTGCTCTATGAACTGATAATTATTTAAATAGGAGACTAGCAAATCACAGAACCATTGAGGTTGGAAGGAACCTCTGGAGGTCATCTTGTCCAGTCTCTCTGCTCAAGCACAGTCAGCTAATGCAGGTTTCCCAGGACTGCGTCCAGCTGAGTTTTGAATATCTCTATGGATGGAGACTCCACAACTTTTCTGGGCAGCCAGTGCTGGTGTTTGACCACCTTCATAGTAAAAAAAGTTTTTCCTCCTGTTCAGATGATACCTTTTTTTAATTTGTGCCCATTACCTCTTGTCTTGCCACTGGGCACTACTGAGAAGAGTCTGGTTCCCTCTTTCCCTCCCATCAGGTATTTACACACACATTCATAGGATCCCCTCTGAGCCTTCTCTTCAAGGTGAGTATACCTAGCTCTCTCAGTCTTTCCTCCAGTCCTATTATCCAAGGATAATTATCCTTGTGGCTCTTCACTGGACTATCTCCAGTACGTCTAGGTCTCTCTTGAACTGGAGAACCCCAAACTGGACACAGTACTCCAGGTGTGGCCCCACCAGTGCTGAGTAGAGGGGAAGGATCACCTCCTCCAACCTGCTGGTTACACTCCTCCTAATGCAACCCAGGATGCTGGGAGCCATTTTTTGTTGTGACGGTGCTCATAGTCAGCTTGTTGTTCACCAAGATCCCCAGGCAATTCTTTGCAAAGCTGCTTTCCAGCCAGCTGGCCCCCATGTACTGGTGCCTGAGGTTGTTGCTCCCCAGGTACAGAACTTTGCATTTCTCTTTGTCAAACTTCATGAGACTCCTCTCTGTCCATCTCTCTGAACTGTTGAGGTCCCTCTGAATGGTGGCACAACCCTCTGGTGTATCAGCACTCCTCGCAGTTTAGTATCATCTGTGAATTTGCTGAGGGTGCACTCTGTCCCATCATCCAGGTCATAAATAAAGATGTTAAACAGTATTGTTCCCTGCGTTGAACCTCAGGATACATCACTAGTTACTTGCTTCCAGCTGGACTTCGTGCCACTGATCACAACCCTCTTAGTGTGGTCTTTTCACTGTTTTTTCAATCCACCTCAATGCCCACTTATCTAACCCCATCTTTGTCAGCTTGTCTATGAGGATGTTATGGGGGACAATGTCACAAAGGCTTTACTAAAGTTGAGGTAAGCAACATCCCCTGCTCTCCTCTCATTCACCACACTAGTCATGTCATTGTAGAAGGCTGTTATGTCGGTCAAGCAAGATTTCCCTTTTGCAAATCCATCCTGACTGTTTCCCACCACATTTTTATCCTTCCTGCATTTGGAAATGCTTTCCAGGACAATTTTCGTCCGTCACTTTCCTAGGGAATAAGGTGAGGGTGACCAACCTGTAGTTCCTCAGCTTTTCCTTCTTGCCATTCTTGAAGACGGAGGATATTTGCTCTGTTCCAGTCATCAGGAATCTCTCCCAGTCACTGTGACCATTCAAAGATTATTGAGAGTGACCTCTCAATGACATCAGACAGCTCCCTCAGCCCTCATAGGTACATCACATCAGGCCCCATGGACTTATGTATGTCCAGTTTGTTCAAGTGCTCCCTAACCTGGTAACCTCCCCAACCTAACCTCCACTGAGGGCAAGTCTTCTTTGGTCCAGATTTTCCCTCTCATCTCAGGGGTCTCTGATGCCTGGAGGATGATTTTCCTAGTAAAGACTAAGGAAGGACAGCATTAAGTACCTTGGCCTTTTCCATGTCATTTGTCACCAGTTCCCCTGCGCCATTCAGCAGCAGGCCCATTTGTTCTCTAGTCTTCCTTTGGCTCTTTGCATACTTGCAGAATCCCTTCTTGCTGCCCTTCACATGCCTCACCAGATTCAACTTCAGGTCAGCCTTGGCTTTCCTAAACCGCATCCCTGCAAGACTGGACAGCATCCTCTGGACTGGACCCTCCTCCTGGGTCACCTGCTCCTGCTTCGATGTCATGCACTTCCTTTCTATGTCTGAATTCAGTTTGGTGCTTCTTGCTCATCCATACAGCCTTCCTGCAACTTTTGCTTGATTTCCTATTCCCCTCTTCTCTCTGGGGGCTGTATTCCATAGGATTCTTCTAAGGAGATCACTGAAGAAGCTGCACTTTTCTCTCCTGAAATCCAGGGCTGTGGTCCCGCTTTTTGCACTGCTCCCTCCTCTTAGGGTCTTCAATTCTACAATCTCATGGTCACTGAAGCCAAGGCTGCCTCCGACCTGACATGTTGTCTCCAACCAGCTTTTCCTTGTTGATAGTATCAGGTCCAGCAAAGCACCTTTTCCTGTTCAGTCCTTGATCACTTGTTTGCACAGGATCACAACTCTGCTCAATACTGCTCTGTGTCGATGGATATCTCCCTGGGAATATTGTTTTGAGTTTGCAGCACTGACAGTGAAAGCTGTCCTCACTGGGTACGAATGCCAGGAGGCCACATGCCGCATCGCTTTGTTTCCTGACTGTACCAGCATAAGTCTAAAAATGAGACTTTTGGCACAAATAACCATGAACGCACTGACAGGGTATTCTATCATCACTGTTTAAAATGCGTTGTTTAGTAAAAACTCTGCCTGAATTATCTTTATAATTACTCGCGCAAAAAATCAAATAAAAAAATAAGTGTTAATGCCCTGATTCAGAAAAGCACTGAATATTCCCTTTAAAGCACTTTTTTACACCAATCTGAGTTTGGTAAAATATTAAAGTTAGCACGCTCAAGCCCTTCACTTAATGTAAGGTTAATTCCCATAGAAGTTAAGATGAATGTTTGAAATATGATTTTACAGCCCTCATTCACCTCTACAGTCAGAGACTAAATACTCTTTAAAATATCAGCTCTGCAACACTATCAACAGAAAGCAATAATTTTGACTGCCCAAACTGAAATAACCAACAGAGGCTTCGTTTCCAAGGACGGGTGCTCAAAGCTCTTTGACTACAAGACATTTTTTAAAGGTTTCTGAACTCAAGTTCCAAAATAACAAAGGCAAGGAAAATCACTAAATAGCTTTGAAAAGCAGGCTGTGACTTCAGTGTTGCCTGATTTTTAACTGTTGAAAATTGGAACCTTAATGTTATACTAACACATGTTTTTGCATTTTCCCTAGAAACAGATGGAATAATGTTGCTCGTGCTATGCCAACACCATGTTGTTACATAGTCTTTATTAAAAGTGCTTCAAGGCAAAAAGCTGTATGCACAAAGGCAAGGGGTGGGGAAAGTTGGCAACTCCTCCTGACTTTCAGACTTGAGTCCTTTAACTCCCGGCCAGCTCTGTGCAGCACCGAGAAATACCCACAGCTTCCCAAAGGATAGGGAAGGTGGGTGCAGTGCTGGGTACTGGGTGAACTGTGTCCCCAAGACCCTTGCCCTGCCAAAGGTAGCCGAGACACCCAAATAAAAAAGGAGGAGAAGGGGGAACGCCTACAAAATTAAGAAAACCAAGCTTCACAAATTAAACAAACAGAAGTGTGAGAGGAATGAGATTTAAAGGAAATAATGGAATTAGGGAATTAACATCAGCTTTTCTTTAAATCCAGAAAAAAAAACCAAACCGATCTAAATTTTACTTTTCTATCTGGCTCAGAGATTAATCCCAGTTATGACAAATGGCATGTGGAGCAGATAGGAATCTCTGTGTGTGTATACATATATAAATATGTCTTGAATATGTGCTTCTAAAGCATGATCCAAAGCCACTGAATTAGATGGAATGATTCCCACTTGGCTTCAGTGGGATTTGGAACAGGTCCCCAAACTTTGTAGATTCAGCTTTGAAAAAAGAGAGAGACAATAAAATGCAAGATTGATTCTCTTTCTGAAAAATCTGAGATGATTTACCAGAGGGGGAAAAAAAACCCAAAAAACAAAAACGGGGGGAAAAAAAAAACACCAACAAAAAAAACCCCAACAACAAAACCCCCACAACTTTTAATCTTCCAACCATGTAAATGTCTTCAATTAACTACCATTGATTTCCTTTTGCCTATATTGAGAATTTTTATGTCCCAAAAGGAAGCAGTAAAAACATTTCCATGATAACCATAAAAATCACTGGAGAGAAAATAAAATTTTCTGTTTCATTACCTTTTCTGTGTGGTAATCAATTACAAAGGAAGAACAGCACAGGTTCAATTAAGTAACTAAATAAAAAGGAATTAAAAGCCACAGGGGATCTTTATTTTACTTTTGTTAAAGTAGGGTCCGACTCCAGGCCTCATTGACTTGTTTGTACCATATAATGGGGTTTAATTTCTGTGAACCAGTCTGTCAGCATTAGCTGATCATAATTAGGAAAATGGGGTTAGAGAAAACAGAGCTACTGAAAATAGCTTCTCCCAACTGTAGCCTTCCCTCCTCTCTGCTTCTCTCCAAATAGGATTATCCGGAGCTCTCAGCACATAGCAAAACAGAAATGAACCATTTGGCAAAACAAAGGTCCTTCCTTTGAAACATAAGATACAACTTGGGAAAACACTGAATCCTCTGTCCCAATTCAGCAAGATCCTGAGCACATGCTCACCTTTAACCACTTGCTTAGATCTTCCACCGAGTTCATGTTTAGCATTTGCCGAAAAAAGCTCTCCGTGTCCTGCAGAACTGCAAGTTCATACTAAGCAGTGAGAGATTCATTTAAAAAGGAAATACGATTTTTTTTAGAACTTGAAAAAAAATAGCTGTGGGTTTGGTTTTGGGTTTCTTATTTTGAAGTCTGAGTTCTTATTTTAGTCAAATAACTCATGACTTCATTATAGACAGTTAGCTTCACATGGGCAAAAACAAGACTCCTGGAGACCTACGCAGTATTAAATTTGTGCGGATAGCTGAATGGAAAGTTTCAGAGGAACTGGGACCTGCAGGATGTTTTGCCAATGGAAAGCAGCTTTGTGTGCCTCTTGGATTCACATATACACGTATGCCAGTGCATACATGCATGCAAAAAATAATCACAGGAGAATTAGGGATTCCACTGAAGGAAATAAGAGAAGTCTTAGAGACGCCAGTAAAGCCACGATTTCATCCACTGGGACTGGGGTCACTGGGACTCATCACCTCTAACCCCTTCAGTCTCATCATCACTTGTCCCAGGCTACACCAGCCACATGTGTGTGTGACCTGTGGGGGCACATAGAGGGGGAGCAACCCAACCACCCACAGCGGGGTGGACTGTCCCTCTGGCAGCACATGCAACAGCAAAGGGATCAAAATGCTTTTTCACCTCCCCAGTCTGGTCGCAAACTCACAAGACCCCCGTTCAGCCTCAGCAGGGACTTCTGGCATCTTTGTCCCCCCTGCCATGGTTCATTGTCCCTCTCTGCCGTGGGGACCCCAGGGCTCTGCATCCCTGCAGCCAACCCTCCTTCCTGTCCTCCACAGCCACCAGCTGAGGAAGGCACCAGGGTAACAGAGCACCAGCACCCCTGTTACGGCAGCTGACTATCCACCAAGCATTCCACCTAGTCGAATAGAGAGCACACCCCATCGCATTTAATGAGCAATAGGTACAACCATACGTCTCACCAAGAGCTGCCCCTCCAAAGGGCATGGGGTGAAAAACCACTCTCGGAAATCTGTTTGCAGAAAGATAACTTGGTGTTGCTCATAAATCAGGCCACTCAATTTTACTGCCAAGATATTCAACAAATTTCTTTTTTGGGCTGCTCATTTTTCATTCCTTCAGGCTACGTTTAACCAAGTAATCTCCCCATAAATCCCATCTCCTGCTGCCATTCGCAATGCAGTGGGTCTTGTTTAGAAATTCTTAGAATTGGTGCATTCCTGCTGCATGACAAGCCTCCAACCTCTTCCCTTTCGAAAGGAGTGAAATGGAAATCGGTCCTTCTCCAAGTTTATCAGAAGGGCAGCCAAACGCTGATGTTATACAGTAAGATCTTGAACTGGGAACTAGGCAGCTATTTTAATCAGTGGGCTTATTTCACGTCTGTCAAGGACATTATATTTAGAACTGGACAAGCTGTTTCTTCACTGCACCCCTCATCTAAAAAAATGACCCAAGCACAGCATTTCTCAGATGGACTCTTATGCACTTTGGCAAACCCCCCGTGAAAGAGAGTTTAGATAACACACCAGCTATCAACAGGGCCAGGATTTAAAAAGTGCAAAGAAATGTCCATGCAACATAGAGCCAGAGCCATCATTGCTGTTTAATCAATCATAGCTTTTTAATCACGCCTTCTAGGCGCCATCAGATTATTTGAGTGAATCGCTCAGGTCAAGGCACCAAAATAAAACAAGCTCTTTTATCGCTGCTTATCTGCCCAGAATAAAGTGTACGTGAAAGTGATGTAAGTGATGATCTCGGAGCGACTGACAGTAAACAGAGGAAGAAAGCTCTCCTGCTGCACTGAGACAGAGTGTGAGCCAGAAAGAAGAAAGAGCTTTGTTAAGGTACCACTTCCCAGCCATGCTACCACACAGCAGCGCAGCAGGCATCCACCTTTTCTGAAGAGCAACACCCCTGCCTTTGGGCATCAAAACAAGCAGGAGGATTTTGGAAAGAGCTTGCCTCCAAACTACCTGTCCTTACCACAATGCAAAGGTGAGAACAACTGGGTGGGCAACGGTCTCTGCTTAAAATCAGACTTTTGTGTAACTCCTGTTTTAACTCCTGTTAAAACAGGAATGGAACAGATGTGAAAACAGGATCCTTAGCAAGTGCTGGCAGCATGAAAGGTCTGCAGCATCTGCAGAGATGACTGGGGTTTGTCCAGTTCTAGCTGGGGCAGTAAGAAAAGTCATCCCATGCCTCACTGCTTGGCTAGAAATACTAAAAAAGTGAATTTAGCCACCAGAAACAAACTGCTGCTCCAACATTTGATTGCAAGTAGTTTTATTTCTTTTTAATCAGCCGTTTGTATAACAAATGGATTCAAAGATGAAGACATTGCTGTCCAGCATGTTCCAACCAGCTGAGCCAAAGATAGCAGCAATGTCACCCCATCAGTCTCACCTAGTCTACCATACGCCTTGTATCACCAGCTGGATGCTGTGGGGTACAGCAGGAAGAAAAGATGCCCGTGCTGTGATCACCAAAGATTTCTGCAGCTCCTGCGCTGCCTGCAGGGACCACAGCTTATCCACTGCAGCTCAGGTCACAGGGCTGGCTCCAAATGTCAAGGTAAAATGCAGGTAACTCAGCACTACATTCTCTTCTTCATCCCCTCACGAGTAGCCAAAGAGCTTGGATTTGGGACCTACCGCAGTCAAAATCTAGAATCTATGAGCCTTTTGGACTTTCATCCTATTGATAGTAAGGCAGCAAGAGGAAGGACAATCCTCCGCACTTGGCAGATTCTCTGTCTCTTAGAGGACTTCTCAGCATGCTTTTACAAGTGTATGAGTAGTAAGAAAACACTGGAGCACAATGAAATCTAGACCACTCTCCATCAGACATGAGTCTTCAAGGACTTCAGTATGCTTCCTATTTCTCCACTCTTCTACTTTGTTAGGTTTTAAAGGAAGAAAAGAACTAAGTTAGGAGTTTGGGTCTCATATGCCAGTGAACCAACTGCTTCGTAAGGCTGAAATGGAATTACCTGTTCACTCACCACACAGACACTGCAGCCCAGGGACTTCTCCAGACTCATCCACCACAGCCCTTGAGGGTGCCCCGTACTACCCACTGCACAGGGACCATTGCAGGCAGGGACCATTGCAGGCAACCACCAGACAGAAAATGCAGAAGGAAAAAAAAAAAAAAACAACACACTGCAAACCCCCCACCCTGTGCCTCCTGCTCTCATCAGAAGCCACCATACGTTCTTTAACAGCTCTTAACAAAGCTCAGTGGAAAATGCTCTGATGATGCTTAGGTGCTGAGAACAACAAAAACATCTGCCTGCCACGCTGGGGCGAGGAGGAAATCCCATCCTGATCCTCGATCTGCTTACTAACCCACTGGGAGCAGGACAATCTGACAGGCTGGCAAAACACCTCCCCAGCCTTCCCCTGAAGGGGAGGAGCAGCATTGCCCCTTGCCATCCCTTCGCCTCACCTGCTGTAGCACAATGTCCCTGGAATACATTCAGCAGTGCCTGGCACAGCAGGGCCCTGGCTCTGGCCTCCTGGAGAGCCGCAACGCAAACCCGTACTTTCTCTGCTGGTTTCACATCCCTCCACTCCTCTGCTGCCTTCTCCGTTCTCCTGCACATCAGCACCATTCCTCCCACTCTGCGTTTTGTACTTTGCCTTTTGTACTCTGTCTTCCCTTTACCTCCCTTCCCATCCGCCATCCTGCTTTTTGCTCTCTTTGCGTACACGAGTCACCGTTCTGTTGTCACAGGAGCCACCCTTCGCTGCCGCATCCTGGCCATATGAAAGTCCAGCACGGAGTGACAACTACATTGCAGTGACATGTTTTACTGCAGCTGCAAACTGCAGTCTCAAGATTAAGAACTGGGGTCCTAAGCGCTTCCTCCAACACCCACCAAACCTGAAGTTATTTTTAGAATAGTATTTCAATGGAGAGAGGTATAATGCAAGCCAGCAAAACACCATTTCCTCCATTAATGCCTGTGGAGTTATAACATTCTTGCCATAATCTGCAGATGTACCGTAGGTACTGAGAAAGAGCTCAGAGACTCAAAAGAATCAGGAAATGACCACTTTATGGGGTACAGAGTCAGCTTGTTTTGTACAAACCGTCTGTTTTACTAAGACAGACTTGTCCTAGACTTGCCAGCCAAGCGATATGAGCTACTGATGTACGTCTGGAAAATATTTATGATAAAAAATTATGGTTGCAAAAAGAACAGCAAGTAAGTAGCTGATCCAGCTGGCATGCAAATTGGGCACAATGTTTATCAGCACAAATATGTTCATCAGCACTACCACCTAGTCCTTCTGAAGAACAGTAGGTACTCAAGGATCTTCATGACCATTAAGCAGTTGAGTTTCCTCAGCCCAAATAACAAATATTACTCCTGTCTTAAAGAAAACAGGAGAGGATGTTTAACCATCTATCACGCTGCTTGACGCAGCGACATCAGGGCTTTTGCCCTGACGCCCTCTGAGATGGGAAGTGAGGTATTTAAAGCCTTTGGCTTCCACTGCTATTTTGTTAGACAGTGCAACACCTCGGGACTCCATCAAGCCCCTAGCACCAGACAGAAAAATGTGCAGCAAAATCGACATTATTGGAAAAGAGAGCAATGGGATGTCATTATAAAGGCCTGGTGTCCACTCTCTGACATCCTTCCTCTGCCGAAACAAGCTCTACAGGTTCCTGGAGATGGGCTGCCGCAGCAAATTGCATTGCAAGAGGGACCCGCCCAGACCAGTAGGTGCATGGCAATGCCAGCCCACCGTGACAACTGGGCACTACGCAGGTGCAAAAGGCCAGAGGGTATCCGAGGGGACAGAAAGGCCACGGGAGAGGGAGGTTTCATGTGGACATGGCAGCCTGCGTGCCCTACTGAACCTGCTCTTCTGCCCACAGGAGGAAGAGGAGGAGGAGGAAGGACCACCTCTAAGAGGTGTTCGGAGGGCAGTGCTGGATTACAAACAAGGCAGTGCCACCTGGAGCTGTTGGCTCCACGTGTCCTGCAGCTCTGCCGGGGGCTCCCTGGCACTTCACTTCACAGGGGTGCCCAGAGCCCCCTTTCTGGGGGGAGTCCTCTGCTGCCCACGAGTGCTGCTGAGTTCATGCTGAGAGTAGAGGGTCTCTCTCCTCTACACAGCCACCCGTTTTCACAAAATTCAAGGAATTTAATATTTTCCTCTTCTTTTAAGTGTCGTCAAAAGACAGCCTGACACAGCAGAATCAGATAAACTTTTGCTTCCTTTGGAAACCAGGCTATCAGTCTGGTAAGGACCCATAGTCTTCCCTGGCTATTGCATAAAATAATTAATCTAGAAATCATTGTAATCATCCTTAATGTTGCTGAGGGAGGAGAAATCATCTCCCAGCCGTCTTCCACATGACTGTGGAAAGGTTGAAGGCAACCTCTGATGAGAACTAAAACAATCAGGATCTGCTTCAGCATCTGCCCTTTCCAGAAATGTCCCGAGACCCACTTTGCCAGCAAAGCTCAGCAGACCATCCATGCTCCCTCAACTAGCCCAGCAAGACCCCAGACACACTAGTTTTTCACTGTAGGTGTTCCAGCCCTGTGACAATCCTACATTAGGCCAGGAAACTACACATATGGCCAAAAAGTACGATTTAGCTCCACATCCATAAATACTGTGTTCAGTTCTTGATGGGCAAGGTCTGTTAGTGCAACCTGGTTCCTCGTACTCCCCCTACTCCCATAATATAAGAGAAAGAAAGTCTCCCTGGCCATCTGATTTCACACAAATTCTTTGTCTCGGCACAGCTTGGTCAGCTTCGGGATCCAAGACCAACTTTGTGCCCACCCTGCTCAGGCTTTCTAGAAATTGCTTTGTTGCAGTGTGGGTCATTAGGACTGTGGGATAACTGGAAACTTCACTGTTTATTAGTTTTCATTTTCAGTGCTGAGTGCATTTTCAATGTTGACTCACAGAGTGATTTTTAAAGGAATAATTGCTTCCAGATGTCATGCATATTTTGCTCTGAAGGAATACTGCAATCTTTGTTAAGGTTACAGAGCTAGAAAGACTGTTTTCCCCTATCCGAGTGGCTCTCTCAAGAGGATTTGGGAACGCTACATGTCCCATGTGCATCCTACAAATGCAAGTAAGACTTAGACCCAAGGTGTGTGAAAAACACGCTTGGTTGGTACAACACACTTTGCAAAGCCAAAATGTTGAGTGTGCACCCATGACACAATTATCAGTTTGCTCTGCAGTGAGAGCATTTTGTCGGGGTGTTGCAGTAAGCCCCAGTCAAAACCAGACGTTCCTAGAAGACCTAGATCTCAAATTTTACGAGGAACATCCTTGGACTACGTGGAAGCACATTTCTGATGATGCCAAGTCCTCTTTGACTTCAATGTGCGAAGGCTGGAAAAGATAAATGTTCTTGAAAAAGAGGCATGGGGAAAAAACCCAAAACTCCGCCACTAGGGACATGCTCAGTCTTGACTGGTTTTAATTGCACTTCTTTAGTCAGCTAATTTCTGGACTTTCTCTCTCGCTCTTAAAATATCAGGGTAAGGTAAAGAATGTATATAAAATGGTTCAAAGATAAGGTCAGAGCACAGAAGAAACACAATTTTATCCCTTCTGGGAATCAGTAGTTATATGATTCAAACTTTGAGAGCATGCTCTAAATTATTCCTGAGCAATTTCAAAGTTGCATCTGTTTGGGTGCTGTGCTTACAAGAGCTGTGCTCTGTTGTGCTATGTGTAACTTAGTGAAGACTCCTGAATCTGTTATCCTAAATTTCCAGTTTCAGAAGGCATTATTTCCATAAGCAGAACTGCTTGTTGAAAGGCAGATGCGTTCTAGACATCTGCCACAACATAAGCATGAGCAAGATTTCACGTGAGGCCCATTAAGTGAAAAGAAGGATAGGAAGAGATCACCTGCTTCAGGACATGTTGAGAAAGTGCATTTTGGACACAGACAAATCAGCTAAAACACTCATACCAAGACAAAAATGACCAATAAAGACAAAATAGTTGCAGTTTGATGACTGCAAAGTCCTGCAGGTTTGCTTATTTGCAAGGAAGCTTTGTGTGGTAGTACAGGGCTACGTATAAGGTTGTTGCAAGTTGCTGGAAAACGCTGGGCAGCTGAAAGTGAAATGTGGCAGCTTTGGGGGAAAAAACCCCAACAGTTTATAAATTGATAACAGAGCTTTAGTAATATCTAAATGCATTATTTCAAGCTTTCTGCAATGGAACGATCCATTTTCTATTTTGGAAACATTTTAATTCTAGGAAATACAGTAAAATCCACTATGCATCATTTGATTAGCAAGACTGACGAATTTTTCTGAGATTTTTTCCATCCTGCATCAAGAAAAAAATTGAAATTGCAAACCTTCCCACAAAATAAAAAATTAAATGATCTCATTGCTCTACAACTAAGAGTGGGTGGTGTTGAAAACTACTGTCCTAATAACACGGGACAAGACTGACAGCACTAAAAAAAGGGCTAGAAAAAAATACAGCCAGAAATAAACTGTCCTCTGTATCAGAGCACTACATAATAGGTAGGAAAATATGTTCCTTTTCCTACAGAAATAGATTATACAGAACACTATCATTTTGTATACACCACCTACTTCAAAATGGCCCAAGAAGCTGTAATACCTAAAATAAGAAGAAAAGCAAACTAGTGTCCATGTTCAGCAAAACTCCAAACTCCATTCTAATACTATAGCATGGGAACAGTTAGTAAGTACATGCTAAAATATACTGAAGAACGCAAGGAAATGCAAGTTTAACTTAAAGGCTTAACTGGGTAAGTCCCAAAGACGCCCAGGAGAGTTTAACTCTGTGTTTAAGAGATTCCTTGAATAGGGTCAATTCATTTCAGTCAAAGGCGTGTGAAGCTGAAGCTCTGCAAAACTCATAATACTGATAGGAGCAGGCTGTAGCTGCCAAGTCTGCACCCCTAAATGCACTTAGTATTTGGCCGTCTGGGCACTAATCAACTAAAATAATAATAGAGTTTGAGAGATGATATACTAAGCATTCAACCAGTTGATTGTATCAAAGAATTATTGCAGACAGTGGCAGGGCCACCTGTTACCAAAAGCTGCGTGGTGTGTCCCATCACATTCTCCTATTTTCAGCTGTTTATAACTTTGTCAGGATAAAGCCAAATCCTTTGATATTATGTCTGCTGCAATTAGATATTTCTTTGCAATCAACAAAGACCTCTCCGTTGTCACCAAGACGAGACTCTGAAATGTACTCTTTCGCCCAGGTTGAAGTTGTCCACAATTTCACCCACTTTGTTGAAAAGCCCCATTGCTTTCAAACTACTAAAGCCTGGGACTGGGATGTGGCACAGACTGCCCCAGTGAGGAATGGCCTTCTTGGCATCCCTGCAAACATTATCCCAAACCTGATCAGGCCATGAGCCTGGTGAAAAGCAATCACCAGCTCACACAGGTCCAAGAGGCCCTTGTCCCAGGGTGCAGCGCTAAATCTTCTGACCTCCTGCTGCACTGGAACATTGCACAGCTCTTCTCTGCAGACAATATAGCCACAGGCTTTGTTGTAATGCACAATACAAGGGACTGGATTTACACAGGTCATAATTTAACCTGATTCCTTTCATTCTGATATTCCCCAGTGCTTGGGTGCTTAACTTCATGATCTTCAAGTTCTTGAATTTATATTAGGACATGGTATGAGAGACATGAAGCCACCCACCAAGCCACCCACAAAGTATTTGAAGAAATGAAAATAAAAATCATCATGCTACCAAAATGCTCCTCTAAATATTTGCATTTTAACTAAAAGCAATATAAAATAAGTATAAGAAATAGTCCGGAAAGAGAAAAATTAGTTTCCTTAACAGCCAAAGGAGCTACGTGTCGGGACAGCCCATGCTGACCAGGGCTCGCACTTCTCTAACGGGCACTTGCTCTGCTACAGAGATGCTTCCACAGGTCCCATAAGCACAAGCAGTGCCAGAAGAGACTATGCTGTGGCTCTGTACCGAGGATACTCGTTGCCTTTGCACATTTAAAATAATACTTGCTACTATTTATTTATTGCTGCACTAACAGGTGTTATTGCAGCAGCTGGAAGAGGTGCTGTGCAAAGACACAATCGTAATTACCAATTAGGCTCATTTTAAAAGTAAGTTGTCACTTTAAAACAGGACTAAGTCTTGACAGTGCCCAAATCTTCCAACATGACTAACTTCAAGCAGTAGAAATCCTATGAGATCCGATATTTCGCAAGATTTCCCATCCACATGCCTTCCAGCTTGAGAAGCAATTCAGAACCACAGCTACGGGCACGCATCCAGCTGCAAAGATACGACGTGGACTCATTTCTCTTTTAATCCCCCCCTTCTCTTCTGCTGGGGATTACGAAACACAAGTTCTTGGCTTTGAAGCTTCTGACTTTATCAGCTGATACTTCTTGGTTCAGTTGAGAATGAAACACTTAAAAACCTTACCTGGCAATTAGCTTTCCCTGCTCTTCTGACTTAGGTGAAGAACGAGGCTTTGCTTGGCCCGGCCTCCATGGATCAGCAGTGCTGGCAGCTGGTAGAGAGCAGAGATCACTGTCCCTCAGGGGTGATTGTCCCTCTGGGATCTCCCTCTCTCCAGCTGCAACCTACGGAGTTCTCTTCTCACCCCACCAGAACATCTCAGAAATGCTCTACATCTGTGTTTGCTAAGGTGGAAGCAGTGGTTTGAGCCCTGAAAGACTGCCAGGTCAAACCATTGACATCGTCAACATTCTGAGACCTGTTAAAACGAACAATACCGAGTTCTGTATGCTGGCACTCCATATTCCAGCTCAAGACAGATAAACATCCTAAAGTATCCTTTAATATAGTATAATAGCAGCTTGTTTAGACCAAGTTAGTTTGCAGTGGGGATTAGATCTCTTATATACAAGGCAGGACACAACAGGACTTGACAAAAATCTGCTGAAGCCTCTAAGCTTTTCTGCAACACAGTACATGAAGCTGTGGAGGAGCGTAACAGTCCCCAGGATGTGTCAGTGACTCAGTGCTCTGCGCAAACCTGCCTGGGCGACGGTGCACAGCAGTGGTCTGACAACACCCCCACCTGCGTGGCACACTGCCACTGCCTCATTTCCCTGAGAATGTGGCAAATGACATTTCCTACAAGTCTCTTCGGATTCCCCTCTGCGCTCATGCGACAGAAGTTTCTGAGCGCAAGAAGGAGCCCAGGTTTGGCTTCCCTGACTTATTCGGCAGCCCCCTGGAAACCTGTGGCAGGGAGAGAAATCTGCTTTTCCTGACACCATCCAGCTGCCAAAACCTGTGTCCACTCCGCAGTGCTCTCACAATCCTGCCTGGTCCCGAGGTCATCTGGAAGGGGCCCTGCAAACAGCATAGTATATAATATTTCAGTTGGAAGGGACCTACAATGATCATCTAGTCCAACTGCCTGACCAAACAAACTGCCTGAAATACAAAATATTAAGCAGCGGCCTTATATCTGATATTTCCTCACTTTTAACTCTCAGAACTTGCAACTGAACCTACACAAAGTGTAAATTTGCATGTGTAATTTATTAGATTATTTGCAATCTATCTCACCGCTGGAGAGTGAACATGATGTCCTTATATCCTGATACTTACAAATAATTAAGGACACCGCAGAACTTTTCACCAACAAGTACTGCAGCCTTTTCCAGAACTGATTTCTAACTCTTTCCAGGACAGTTGCACAAGTTTAATATTAAAAAAAAAATTAAAAAAATCATGCTGATCCACATTTTGTAACTTGCCAGCTGCCTGCCAGGGCAGTGGCATGTACAGTCCCAGCAAGGGAGGGCAGAGCCTCAGCACCAGCCTGCCTGGAGGACCCAGGGCTGCTTATCAAAACTGCAGCCCACCACCTGATTCACCAAAAACACTCTAGAAAGGGCCAGTAGTGACACCCCAGCGTCAAAAACGCCGGCTCCCCCTCTAATGGCGTAGCTGTTCACACACTTTTTCTCCTCTTGCTTTGTCCTGTAGATCAATCCATCACCTCCATCTGCTTCAAACCAAACGTGACAAGCAAATATGAAGATTATTAGAAAGCTTTCCCCCTCCCGCCTAGAGCAAATTAGACAGGTGGGGGTTACATTGATAATCCATTACTAGGCATAATGTAAAGCAGTTGGCCGCACATAACAGCCACCCAATGTTTTGCTGGGCTGATACAGCAAAATCAAAGAACTTGTGCCTTGCACCCAGCTGCAAATGCCAGAGAGGCTTCTGAATGCCACTAATTTTACGGCAACTGTCACACCAGAAGAGCTGATCCTCCCAGACAGTGGAAGTGCACAATTAGGTCACATTAAACATTGAGAAAATACCACAGCAGTTCCACATGCCAACTAAAAGTGAGCAACGCTGGAAAACAGCTCCTAGCTGGCAAAAGCCATCCCAACATCGGTACGTATTTTCTGCTAAGAGTTTATGGACGAAGTCCACAGGTGCAGAAGTGCGAGCAATCGCCCAAGCAGAGGGAGTCACGACGTTTTCCCACGAGGCAGTGAAGAAAGACCAGCAAGCATGGCGCACAGGCGGGTTTATCCCCCCTGGATGTCACCGCTACCTCTGGATCCACAGGAGCGGAGGGCTGGGTACCCCTTCTCCTTCACTGCTCATTTTGATGCATCCCCAGGTCCTTCAGGAGGGTTCCCTTTAGGGTCAGAATGAACAAACTGATGCTCATGGCTGAGGCTTCAGATTCGGGTAAGGGGTTTTTTTCCTGTGTACAGCACCAAGTGTAGCAACTGGAGCTCCTACCACAGTAGGAGAAGCGTTTGCAATGTCTTTGTCGTTGCACCCGCACACTACAAAGCCTGTCCTTGGCCAGAGGTGGACTAGCAAGTAAAGCAGAGCCCACTCTCCTTACAGAAAGCCTTTTGCGTCCTGTCACCATCACCTAATTACGCGCAGTTGATTTCAGGCTTGCAAAGATTAAATGGAAGATAGTTGTTGTTTTGGCTGTCAGCTCTGTCACAGGTAACAGCCACTGTTGCACAACACGAAGTAATTGCTCTGCAGGACTTCTACCTCAGTGCCATACCGGCGGTAATTACTTAAAATGTTAATAAAAGGGCTCTGTGCAGGACCTCAAAAAGAGGGCAACACTGCATGGGGGGGACAACGCACTAAAACCTACAAACTTCTACACTGTGGAAAGTGTCGGTCTGTGTATCTTACTCCCATGTACCACAAAGTTACTTGCGGAGCCTGTCAATTACAAAAACATGCTTAATTTTGCCTGCGATCAAACACATGTCCATGATGCAGCAGCAAGCAGCACACCTCAGGGAAATGTCACTCAGTTTTGGGATGGTGAGTGGGCAGCACAGCTCTTAGCACATGAATTAACACCGTGATTCTTTAAACATTTCCATTTTCCCATTTCTTCACCATGCTTTTTCAGCAGAAACACTAGCTATCAGGATCAGCAAGATCTTTTCCACGTGCATCCTCACAGAGCATTCCCATGGTTCACTCCTGAATGGTAAGAGCAGGACTATTCTCAACACGTTTAGGTCAGCCGCTGAAAAGTGCCCTTTAGCCCAGGCCAAAGGCAGCACCTCATCCCAAAAGCAGCCACCAGAAAGGCGCAGCCGGAGGCACCCTCCGGAGGTTTTGCTGCTGCCATACCCGTGTCCAGGGTCTGAACGCAAAGCCGCGCACCAGCACACACCACGAACCAAGCCAGCCGCTTAGAGGGAACGACCAACCTCCAAAATATTTTGAATTGGGAAACTTAGTTTAGGTTCCAGCCCAGAGCAAGTTAAACTTGGTCGAGTTGCGACACCCTCATAAATCATACTTGACGTGGCCTGTCGTGGTACAAGACCCCAATGCTGCATTTCGCCTGCGAGGAGGAGGCTGGCGGATGAACTCCCGCAATAACCTTCCTGCTGCAACAGCACTGCCAAGCAAAGCCACATCGCTGGACACGCGGGGGCAATTCCCGAGCAGGGCGGGAGCGGGGATGCGGGAGCAGCTCCCGGAGCTGTGCCAGCTCCCTCTCGCGGCTGTTCTGCCTGCTGCTGGGAAGGCGCAGAGGGTTTGGAGGACTGGCATCTCTCTCTGCCCTCAACACTGGGCAAACCCCAAGATGCCCGGCCCTGGGGGGGTGCAGGGACCCCCCGCAGCCCGGGGTGCAGCATCACCGCTGCCGCTGGAGCACCCGCGGGCTGGTTTTGCCTCCTGGTGAAACAGCCGCGCTCTCCTCCCTCCCCTCGCCCCCAATTACAACGAATTAAGTGATAACCGGTGGCTGGGGTTTGACAGGTTCAGCAAGGAGAGTGTGCTGGAAAAAGAAAATCAAACAGAAAACTCTCCCCCCAAGTTGTAGGCTGGTCTATTGAGAGCAAGACCTTATCAAAACGTTTCAGAAAATAACTCGGGACAATTTAAGAGGCCGATTCTAACCCTGGGGGACACTTGGGACTGAGGAGCTTGAATATCCAATACTGAGCAAAAGCAGACAAAAAGCAGGTTAAGTGGTTAAATTCGCTTCTCTTCAGAGTAACTGTTCGCTTCTGACTCACTGTGCCACCCTCACGGTCTTAGCCTGCTCCGGGTTTTGGGCAGTAATTTAATTTGTGCGTCCTGTGTTTCTGATCAGAACTCATCTACTGTAAGCGCTGTGATACATTAGCATAGTGCAGCAAGTGGAGCCTGGAATGCCTCCAGCCCACAGCCACCCAAGAAAATCTAAGATTTCTTTGCTGTTCGTGCAGTTTTCTCAGACTGTTTGACAAAACTTATTGGTGGCTATTTTTTTTTAAACGAAAGGAGTAGTGAGAAAATAACTTTGCGGCATATTGGGCTAGCAGATTGTTCAGACATTGTACAGTGACAATAAAGCCTTTAGGATCCTTTGATTGACATATATAATGAGTGTAGCTGTCAAACTTTTGTGCAGCAATTTTATTTTGCATTGACAAGCTATTTCACTGGCCAGGGTTTTGCATAAAAGGAGTAATTCACATTGTTGTGGTGCTGCTATTTACAGAGCCTGGAGGACAGTGGCATCGCTACAATATAAATATTAATATCCAAATTTCTTTTGAAATACATAATTCTGGACGCAACGTATAGGACGTGCGCACCTTGACAGAGGGAAAGAGACCTTGTTCTGCAGAGAGGAGGGGGCCTGGAGCTGCTGGGGGTTGTTGTTCGTTCACTGATTCATTATGTGGCCTTTGAAAAGGCACTTAGTCATTCTGCAGTTTAATGTTTCTCCCTGTAGAGCGGAGAACAAAGCCCCAACACAAACCGGGCTGGCTGTTATCAGCCAGAGTCGCAGCAGGGTCAAGGGGCTCCTCTGAGCAGCCCTTGTGCGCAGGAAGCCCGGAGGGACGCTCGGCATGGCCGTGCCCTTCTCCAACAGCTTCTCCCTCCTACCAAAGCGGTGGCAGGGCAGTTTGGGCTACCCTGGCACAGCAGCTACTTCACTTCGGTTACAAGCGGTAACTGGCCATGGGTAGACAGACCATTACACTGGAATCACTAGCCTTGGAGAAAATGAGCAGAAAACGACTCAGCAGGCAAAGCAGAACATAGAGGAATGGAGGGGGGGAAAAAGTCTAAGCAAGGATGACTGTCATGCTGCATTCGCTGTGCAGTCAAACCCACGAGCAGGCTGCGCGCTTAAAGGCAGGAAATCACAAAGACATGTCCTGTTCCCTGAGGAAAGGTAACCAACTTCTGAAATTGTCTTTAGAGGCTATTATTAGCCCCGCACCAACACTGAAGTACCCTGCGCCCAAAGCCACAGCGTGCAAATGCTGTATACATAGGTATTTACAGCTCTGCAGCTAATAAAATTGCTGGCCCGTGCTATGGTACCCGTACTGGTTGAGAAAACTGTGGAGTAGCAGGAGAAGTTATGGAAAGGACTTGCACAGCACAAGCTTGCAAAGGGCATGATAATCCAGTTTGGGATGCTGAGGTCAGTAGGCATACCTTTTTTTTTTTAAGACTGTAACTGGTTTTGTTTGTTCACTCATTTATTCACTTTTATTTTAAAAAGAAACTTTAAAGAAATTTTAGAAATTAATATGAAATATCAAGAAATCTCTAATTCCTGTGATAAAGCCAATTCCGTAAAGGGTGCCAGCGCATTTCACAATCTATTTATGTACCAAAGCATTATATAGACACAGGAAGGAGAACAGGAGCTGTATGACGCTGTGCCTCAGGTCCTAAAAACAGAGGAAAGAGCCAGGGCATAGAAAAGGGGAGAAGCCAGGGGGAGAAGCCAGGGGAGAAGAGGGAAGGAGCCTTGTCCTCATTCACACCACAACCTTGTAAAGGCTTTAACCCAAAAGATCTAACTGTATGGTGAGACACCACAGGGGAACATTCTTGTTTGGCACAGAGGGTCTCTGCAGAGGTACTTCCCCAGTGGGAAATGAACACCAAGGTGGCAATACAGATGACTTCAGGCCAAACTCCGATACACACCTACAGATTCCACATATAGATCCAGCCTTAAGCCCAGGAGCGACGAAGTCAGAGAGGAGGAGCCAGGACAGTTTAAAGGCCAGATTTTAGCAGTTCAAGTAAGCAGGAAGCAGCACTGATGCTTGTAGGCTGCCATGTTCACCACTTAAGAAGAAAGTAACAACTGCGCGGTGCATCGGGTACACAAGCACAGGGCTGTTTCTTGCTGGCTTCAAGATGACAGTTTCTTAAAAGCAACACTTGTTTGTTGGAGTTGGTTTTCCAACTGGCCGTGCCACCTCCTCTTCCTCCTTCCCCAGTGTCAATGACAGAAAATGGCACATTACTCAACTTGGCCAAACTTTAACTCTGAGAATTTTATTCCAAGCAGTTTGGCATCTGTTTTAGCCAAAGGAGTTCAACCATTTCCAGGAATATTATTATGGGAAAAATATATTCCTTGGCACGCACTAAATAAATCCAGACAACCTTTTATACAACATCTCCAGCTTCAGAAGGGGAGATTTGAAATTTGGCAGAGGTGCAGCCTTTGTGGTAGAAATGTGTCTATCCCTACTAAAAATCTACCAAACCGGCCAGACTACAGAACCAGGAAAAAAACCCTGCAGTTAAGGACTCAGTAAAGGCTTTTGAGACTAGCAGATACCTGCTATTTCTGCTGTGGGCAAGAAGTCCCTATTTCCTGCAGAGCCACAGGATCATGGCTCACTCTTGAGCTGTGAAGGAGGAGGCTGGACACAGACCTATTGCAGCAAGAGGGGAAACTGAAAACCAAGGCGCTCGGGAGCAAGGAAGAGACAGGGTCTGGAGTCCTGGCAAAGGGAAAGGACCAGCAGAGGCCAAGACAGACTTGTTTGAAAACAGGCCTGCTCTTGGGAGCTAGCAGGGGCTGAGGAAAGGAGAAGGAAGAGGGAAAGGGACGAGGAATAGGACTGGAAAGGGATGGAGAGCCCGACTTGCAGAGGTGGAAGAGGAGGTGAGGCAGGCGAGAAAGGGGTTTGCTTTCTACCAGTCCGTGGCAGGTTGTGCTTACCCTCAATCTTGGCTTGCTGTGGCTGCGCAGCCCCTCTGTGGTTGGATGGTGGAGGTAGGGGACCAAGGATGGGTGGTCGGCCAGAAACCCCAGCATTTCCATCTGACATCTCCATATTTTTCCAAATTTGATTGAATTTCAATGTGAAACAAGCCCAAACTTCCATGACAATTTTTTTTGCTGATACGAGCTGAAGAAACACTGACTGATGGCTCCTCGGGAAACCACTGCGTTCACCCATCCTTAGAGAGCCAACAAACAAGGGCAGCAGTTTCCACTGGTGGCTGGAGGACAGCCAGTGCCTCTGCCCCACCACCCGGGCACTGCCACTCCTCGGCCAACTGGTCCCTGTGGCAGCCCAAACACGGGTGTGATACACCACAGCCCTGTCTGCCACACAGCCCAGCTCCAACCTCAGCACCACCAGCACGGAGCAGGCAAGAGGACGCTGCAGAAAACAAACCGTGACCAAAAAAAAAAATCAGGGCAATGTCAATACATAGAAGCACAGCTGGAAGAATTAACGTCCAACACACAGTCTCATTGCTGACATCTCCCAAAAAACCACGGCTTGAATGTGCCGTCTCAGTAAAACTCTCTAAACGGGGTTTGTGTGCAGCATAGTGAGACTTTCTAGAAGAAATGTAAATATAGACCCTCATTCTGCAAACAGTTTCACGCACCCAAACCCTTGCATTCAGATGACTTCCCTGCAAAATCAAGGCCATTTGCTTTAAAAGCACAGACAAGAACAGCTGTTCAAACTGATGCAATGGTAACTGCATTCGTTAATTACCCCGACAACTCTTCTTATATCATGGAAATAGGGTTTGAGGACTGGCAGATAAATGCTCTTGCATTTAAAAGGCAGAAATCAGTACTTGCATTGTATCTGTGGCATGAACGGGACTGATGGTCTATGAGAAGGTGGGCTCGCAGGGCTCCTATTCATCTCGTACAAATAGGGGTTAAGAGGATTTACAGATTTACAATGAAAGCACTTACCCGCTCGATAATGTTGCAGCATTTCAGTAATTCTTCAGTCTTGGCTCATCGGGAAAGGACAAAGCCCATCAATCTCTATCCGAATAAGCGTGTTAAGTAGAGTTTAGCTAGACCGCGCTGTTCCTTCATCACTGCCCCCAGGGATTTAGAGCCCAGCACACCAAGGCGATGGTTTGAAGACAACCAGAGAGGTCTGCGGAGGAAACACACACATGAAGGAGGAACCACCCCACCTTTCACAGGTTATCTTGTCCGTGACCTTCAGCAGACTACGCAGTCCCTTCCTGTGGGACCTCAGATATCATTTTCCACATACAGAGAGCTGGCACGTCAACATCACCCTACAGGACATTTTCAGCTCATTAACTGCTGCTAGGAAAAAGATTATTCTTCCTTCTACCAAAAAACTCAGGAGTAGGCTATGAAGGACAAATTGAAGGAAAAATTAACATACCTCTTGACTGTTTTCCACAGAACACATTCACTGTTCCCTTTCCTCACCCCCAAAGCAGGAGCAATACCAGAACTTCAGTCTATATATAAATATATACACTATGCTTCAGTATATACATGGACTGAAGTGCAAGGTCTGGTTAAGACATGGCGGTGAGCAGAGGGACTTGGCGGTGCTTTTGCTCTGTGGGAGAGGGGAGCCATTCCTCCTGCAGAAGGCCAAGGCTCCACGCGGTCTGCAAAAGGCACTCTGAGCAAACATTTTTGCTTTGTCAGACTCAAGTGCTTGGTTAATGATTCACCCTAAACAACCAGGCAGGGAATTAAGGCAAGGAATAAGACAGCTTGTTCTCCCTTCCACGTGTATCAGCTGCATTAAGGAGAAGGAGCTCGATGTGGAGCCAGTGCAAGAGAGAAACCTCACACCCTGAAGAGCTGCAGTGAGCTCTTCCCAGGAGCGTGATCCAGGTCTGTGTATCCCAACAGTAGGTATGGCCAGACATAAGGAGTCAACCCAGCAACATGTGGGCCTTGCGTTGTATTTTTCACTAGCAGAACCCAGGTGCTTTACACAGTCATTGCCTCCCAAATGGGGCAGTGCAGGCACAGAAAGCACATTTCAGTGACTAACCGATGGGCAACTGAAGAGCTACTGGCACAACCTGGATCTCCCCCAGCCCCAGGCTTAGAGTGTCTGCAAAATCCTCCTTTCCTCTCATGCCTCTGAAACCCATCTGCATGGTTAAGGCAACATGGCTAGCCATTTTACTGAGGATTTCAAGAAAATGACATGCCGCTTGTTTACATGTTTTTACCCATGAGACAACTTCGATATGCCTTGTGATACACATGCTTTCACAGAAATCTGAAGAGGAAAACCACATAACCAAGAATTCAGTAAAACATCTTTCTGTTTGGAGCAGACAACTTTAACAAGACTGTTTTAATGGGAAGAGGATTTGGTAGCTATTTTAAAGTGTTGGCAGCAGTTTTTGCTAGACAGAATTTTATGATATCATTCATCATATAGATTGCTAATCTATAAAAAAAAAAAAAATCATTTGAGATCCAGTGGAGACCATACTAACAGTACAGAAGTCCCAGGATTTCCACGGGCAGTCTGGGAGACAGCGGCATGAGGACAGGCCAGTTCCAAGTGTAAGGCCTACTTAATTCTTCCAGGTTCCTCCCAGCGTGCCACTTGGCTCTTTGAAGGACAACTGGAGCTATTGCAATGCTTCCACAAGGGACTGCACACAATGACCATGCTCTCCTTGCCTTTTAAGAGCTGCATAAACAGATAAGTGATTCCATGTTCAATAACTAAAATTAAAATCCCCTCTGCCCATAACCCTCTGCAAGAATGTGTCTATTCTGCTTGAGAAACCACATCCTCCCCTGCACCATAGTCGGGAGGCTCTCTGTCAAAAGACAGAGCCCAAGTTCAGCAACCTTCCATGACTGCTGCTGAGCTCTTGGGAGTCCCACAGCAAACACTTATTGGCAGCCCCAATAACTGGGTCAGATCCAATGAGATATAAAATTTCACATCACCCAGGAAAACGTATGGGACTGACTTTTTAGCCAAAGGAGATGCAGGGGCATTTATGGGCCAAATACACTTGGCATCCCCTAGGAAAAAAAATAAATCTCTCTTTCCCACTCAGAATTTCTGTCCATATGGACAACGCTTGTCTATGTTTTCCCAGGACTACTCTGTGTTCAACAGTGGTTGGAACAACCATGCAGTAAATCTACTCAAGCTTACCAGAAAACTGGGAATCCAAGACACATGTGCCCTATAGTGCACATACTCTGCCTCCACTGAGGATATTGTAACACTTTTGGAAAATCTTAGCCACATATTTTTCAAGGCTGCATGGTGGATTCATATAAGTCTGATCCTGGGGGAAAATAGGTCCTGCTGAGTAGGTACAACTCACACACACACTGTCAAGGACCTCCCAAAGCGTCAGATAACCCACATAGCACCTGGGCCACATTCCCAGCTTAGGCAAGGGAGATTAGACATTTCTTGAATGAAGTTCTGTATTTGCAAATTCAAATAGATACAGATAGTAGCACTATAGAGTCCGTTTTCAGACCCAACTGCTTGAGACACCTTCAAACAGCTCTTTCCCCACCTCCTATGTGCCTCAGCACATAAGAAAATCAGACTGAAGTATCTAACTTTTACCTTTGGCCGTCTGCTTTGCACAGACCTAGTGCTTTGAAATCTCCCAGAGCCCTAGCAGGTGGCCTCCAGCATGGCTGACGTGGACGTGACAGGCAGGTTGGATGGTCACGTTGACACCGCAATGACGGATCCCCTGGGTGCCACCACGCTTCACTTAGAGGATGTCTCATGGGTGTCTTGACTTGAAGGTGATCTTCATCCTACCTGATGAGGACAGCAATAGACTGATGGTCAAACCCAGGTCCCAAGCCCGTGCAAACATCTGCCGGCAATCAGGTGAACAGGATTTTGCTGTAGAAAAGAAGTCTGATTTTTAGGTCTGCTCTAGCTACCAGTAGGAGACAGAGCCTTCGATGCACAGGCTGAGGCATCACGTCACAAGCAGTCTCAGTCAAACATGCCTATTTATGGTGGCAAGTTAAAGGTGCTATGACTCAGGTGCCTGAACAGGGATCTCTAATAATACCTTCCGACTACACGTAATATGTAAATACACTATGTAGGCAGGAAATGTATGAAATATGGTGGCATTTATTGTAATTATTTTAAAGGAACTTAAAAAAATATTTAAGTATTTAAACTTTATTTACAGCACGGCAATAGCTGCTGGGAAGCGAGCGGGAATTGGATAACCTTCTTTCCCCCAGCTTTTTTACTGGCCACTTGGCAGCAACACAAGGTGAATTCCGCTTTTCTGCCTCAGTTTCTTTACTTTTACAGCCACACCAAGATATACGTAGCTGTTAATCAACCGATTTGAGTTCTACTGATGGAAAGGAATTCATAAAGCCCGGTGAGATTTATAAGAGTATAATACAAGGGCATTTAAGCTGCAGCTTCTTCTGACAAAGTGGACAACCCTCTGTATTTCTTGGTTGGCGATTGCAGCAAGTTCACCTGCGAGGGAAAACGCGGGAGGCGCAGAAGGCAGAGCGGCAGAAGCCGCTCTCAGCTCCGCACAAGGCAGGTGAGCGGCAGAGGTGGGCAGGCTCCTCAAGCCTGTGCCACCCTACAGGAGAGGGTCCCGGGTGACACTGGTGACTCACACAACGGTCCCCGTGTGACGTCCGTATTTATCGGCTGTGCTGTGGGGCGAGATCACCGCACGTGTGTCCATCACTGGCCGAGCTGTGGCTCCTTGGGGACAGCTCGCTCCTCTGTCCCCAGCTGCAGCATGGGAGCGCGCGACATAGGATATGCCTAGGAAAACTCCAGGAGATCCATCTGACACGGCCACAATGTGGCTGCCTGACCAGAAGGGGACTTCCTGATAACAAAGCGGCGGATATTCAGGAGAATTTTAGCACTGTCCCTTTTATGAGGGGTTTGAATCCAAAGGATGTTTTTGGACAGTGACTCATGGTGCCCAGTGCACAGCTGGAGCAAGAATGCACATACAATTACAGTTATTAAAGTCAGTCAGCTATAAACAACCGCCCCTTCAAAGTGGGATCTGAGAAACCACAATTATTTCCCATTCAAACTGTAGAAGAAAAATGCGGTATTTTTCGGTACCAGCACACAGCAGTGTTTGCAACAGCTATACATGTTCCACTGAAAGGGGAATTATGTTCTCTGACAAATAGTTTCTGATATTAAAAATCTGGTAAGTACCAGGAGATCCATCAGCCATGAAACATACATGTTACAGACGCAACTTTCAGTCCCTCACACTCAGGGCAATGTTTGGACCAGCAACGTAGTCATACCTATGGTCAAGTACCATTTAGCAAACCCTGGCATCATCTGTCCCCTCCTTTCTAGTTTACAGAGAGAAAAAAAACTCACTGATAGAATTACAACTTTCTAAAGAAAAAAAAAAATCCATAAAAGTTAGGGACAGCACAGAATTTGGGGAAAATAACCATTGAAGTAAACTCTCAAATAAAGCGGAGAGCCTTTGATAGCAACTGTGGTTTCAGGCTCCCGAGACACAGAGAGAAACCAAGTGAAGCAAAAGGCCTTGTACCTGGCTCACTTCCAAACATGTGCCTTGGGAACTCCTTGCATGGGGCTGGCATGGAATCTTCAAAACAGGATGACCACTCAGAGGCTTTCCAGCAAGCGCTCCATGGAAAAGAAAACTGTCCTGTACCTACCCCAGGGATTCAATGGAACCATCGGTCCAGAAGAGATGTGAAGGGAGAGGATTAAGAGCGAGGAGCAACCACACTGAATGTCCTCAGGCCAGCTAAGCTGCGGTCCTCCTTGTCCAGGTTGTAACTGCCTCACCACTTTGGGCTGTAGCAGTTTTAAACAGCCAGACTGAGGTGGGGCAGGGAGAAGTAGCCTGAAATAACAGTTGTACATGTACTATGCTCTCCAGGTTCTTCTGACAGCAAAATTATCTCTTTTGGAGGGCTTACTACTGCTTCTGCTAGCTTAAAAACCTGGCTAGGTCCAACAGCTGCTGACCTGGGCCTTTTACCTCCCATCAAATTTGTCCAGAATGTGATTTTGCCTTGCTGTGCAATCACACACCTGACAGGCAAAGAAAACCTGAAGCTTTGAGAGAGGCTGTTCCAAGGTGCCCACAGCGGGGTTTCCTCAGAGGCTCTAAAGAACATCGTGGTAACAGACTGACTTTGCTGGAGCCATGCACTCTGCACCCCTTCGACAGCCCCCAGCTTCTGTCGAGGTTTCCCAGAGAAGCTTGGGTGCGTGGGGATTTGAATTATCTCTGAATTTAGGGGGGGAAAAAAAAAAAAGCTGTGGTCAGCATTCAGCCACCTTAACATGGACAACATCATTCCTGCGACAGTGCTACATCTCTGCTTATCTCAACGCTTACACTTAGTGAAATATTTTCTCCTTTACCTCAAATCATTTAGCACACCTCTAAGAGTTTCTAGTCTAGCTAGATTCTGCTCTATTAAGGTATCAAACCTGTAGATGAATTTTTATGTGATGAATTCAGTATTTTCAGAGCTCCCTGGCTTAAGAAGAGACTTAAAAAAACCAAACCTGCAAATAATGTAGATTGCTGTAAAAAAATTTTTTTTTTTTAATCTTCAAACGTGGAACACACTACTGGGGCTTTGTGTACTCAAAAGCAATCAAGGTTAGATGAGTCTGACTTCCTTCATTATCACAAACAAAATTCAATGTAAAGATGACACATATTTAGACTATTATCTGGTTCTGTTAACAGAAAGGTTGTTTGGTTAATTGATTTTTTTCTTTGCCTTTTACAATACAAGACACTACAATACCCTCCTTAGTTTTAATGTGTCTCTTTACAGATTAAACTTTTCAGGCATTGCCATTAAGGGACACTGCTGTTCCACATGATAAATAGGATTTACAAATAGGAGATTTCATCTCAAAATGAGTAGTCCCATTATGAATGGAAATGCGGGTATGTCCCAGTTCGCAGTGCAAAGCTCTAATGTCACAGCTACTAATCTGTAATTTTAAAAACCTGCAATTTCTGAAGGTTTTCTCCTATATACCCATTTAACATTTTTAGGATAAGTAAATTTTACATAAATCTTAACTTAATAGATGTTAAAAAAAAATCCCAGCAAGCATCATCACTGGAACAACAGGTCTAGTCTGTTTAAATTTCAACATTCATTATATGAAAGAAAAGGCAATCAATTACTTACACTGTTTGTCTCCATGCCAGCTTCAAAAAACAAAAATAAATCTGAGTTTATTTTTAATTACGTCCACTTTTTTAGTCATAATTATACACTCAAAGCGCAGAGACACAAAGGACCTCATTCAAGTGATAACACACGTAGGTGAGTTACCCTGCTTCATGTTCACATGACCTGTTTTAATCATCTTTGGGAGGTCGGAGACCCTTTCTGTTGCATGAGTGCTTGGCTGGGATCATGATCAAAATTCCTTGGGGTGCATCCTGAGGGAGCAATTTACACAACTAAGAATTACCTGCAACGTCTCCCAAAGCCCATTCCATTTGTTGGCAGATGGCAGGCTGAACCTTCGGCCGCCTCAACTCCGTAACAGTATGAGTTGAGCGTGGGGTCTTTGCTGCAGCCATGTATGATTGGCTTTTGACAAGCATGTTCCAGGATGACCACGTGTGTCATCCCGAAAAATGGTGGTTTGACTGTAAATGCCCACAAAAGGCCTGGGAGCAACAGGGAACACTGGAGCACAATCCTAGACGATTTGTTGAGGACAAAGAGTGAGCTGAGTCAGCCCATAACGTGATAATATGACACAAAGGATGAGCACACAGGCAGCGTAACAGGCCACCAAACAGCACTGGGTCCCTAGCCAGATGTGGTAAGCAAGGAATAATGGAAGCTCAGGCTTTCCTCCAGCAAACGCACAACAACAAATCTCTTATTTGGATGAGTGACCTAATGCTAACAGGGAACAAAGCACAACTGTGTTCCTCAAGGGCTGTGGTCTCACAGAGAGGGTCTGGGACGGCACGTCCATGCTGCGAGACATTTTGAGGCAAGAGGTGAGCACGCACCTTCCCCACACCACGGCTTCTGTGCAAACAACGTAGAAACACGCAGCTCAAAAGCTGCAATAACTTGTGGGGCTGATTGGCTGACTGGGGATGTGGGGTGCCCCCCGAGAAGGTAACCCACGAACGCTCCACAGCCCCACAGCACAGACAGGCAGTGCTGCGGCAACCCAGCCCAACGTACTTTCTCAGTCTAATTACTCAAGTTCCGAAAATAAATCAAAACACGCCCTCAAAGCTTTCCCTTAAGTCCCCATTGTAAAGTCATAGTAATTTCCCATCTCAAACTACAGCATTTAATCACTGTAGAATAAATCGATTAAATCAAGACAATACACATAAATAATTAAAAACTGCAGCTTCAGATTCCATATTTCTAGATCTAAAAGCTACCCTACAGAAAATCACAGGTCTCGTTGGCACTTCCAGAGTCTCATACAACTCACAAGGAATCCCAGTCCTGTCATTTTCCTACCCTGTTCCAATACCTATGGACCCATCACGCACGCACCGAGCACATCATCTGACTTTCACCTAATGTGCATGCTGACCAACGACTGCACAGTGAGGTGTGGGAGGGGGCGAAGCTGGAGAAATGTATATAATATGCACAAGTACATTAGATTAAGTAAGCTGTAGAATGAAGATGCAGCTTTAGAAGGTCATTCTGTAAGTGAAAACATTGGAAGAAAGCTTTAAAATCCTTTTGCATATTTGCCGATTAGTTCAAAAAGCTTTAAGTGAAGGCATTTGCTTAAAGTTTTCCAGCCTTTTCCATACCTGTGCGAAGAGGTTAGTTTGGCAGAGAAAAGCATCCTCTCAAGTATGACTTCAGTAAGCTTGAAATTTCTCAGAAAGTTAATAAATAAAAAAAAGGATAAATCTATCTGTTAAGACACATATTCACTACCTCCCAGTTGAAATGTATCAGAGCACCCCTGCGACCATTTACACAACGCCTAGTGGTACGCGCTTTGCTTACCTTGTGTCTGGAGCAGGTGTAGCATATACATTTCCCCCCTCGTTGAAGTCAATCTGATTAAGTGTATTTTCAGACCAGGTCACAGAAGCGTCATTTTTCCAGGAGCGATGTACATTTCCACGGACTATTCCCTTGGTAGATAACCCTGCTACCCCCTCCACCTGAGCAAACAACGTGGTGAAGTACTTTGCAGCACTTTGGAGGGTGGTGAGCAGGGTACCGTTCTGCTGAAACCACACCATACCTGGAAGCCCCGGTATCAGCACGTTCCTCGGTAAAGACGCAACCACAGTTCCGGGTGGCTGCTTTCCTCACCCAGTCCATCCGAGCCATGCAAGCTTTGGTGGGTGGTATTTTAACCACATTTAATATTTCCATCTTCTCACTTTTGTTATAGGTGGTGTCGCAACCAGCTCTCTGGTACCGCAACCTTTAGATAAAATAGCTGAGCCCTGGACTTCTGTTGTGGAAGGTCCTCCCAACCAGTTCCATGGTGTTCAAATAGAAAACCAAAAGGTTCCTCAACATCCAAGATAAAATGGGACGAGTCAGATACAAACATCTGCAGTTTCAGGAAAACCAGAGTAATGAGCACCAAAAAAAAATCACCTCAGATAGAAAAATAAAGCAAGTGCAAAAGGCAGTTTTGTCAAAACAGAAACAGCATGGGGAGGGCCAGCTGTAAGGGCATGTATTGCTCACCCTTTTCATCAATTTGACAGCCATCAGAATGATTGCCATGGGCTCAGCAATTTGATCTTCATAGATGTCCAAACCAGTTTAAAATATCCCCTAAGGAAAGAGATTTTAAATTTAAATAGGCAGAGGAAAATTAAGAGAGAACAAAAGAAAGCATTTCTAAATCTTTAAGGCTTCCAATTGTTGCAGGATGAGGGAGGAAAAAGTAAGAGTTTGAGCAGCAAAGATGGCTGTAGGCAAACTTTTAACTAAGCAGCTCAGACACCAAACAGCGTGCCAGAACGAAGGGGAGGAACACGTCCCTGAGGAAAAGAGATGACTAAACTTCAAGCAGAGAATCTAATTACTTGGCTTTGGCATTCGCTCTACTGTTAATTAGGGTATCTCCCAACAGAAAAGCAAAGCCATGATTTAACACTGAGGACCATATGACTCAGAGACCGAGGGCAAAGAATGGAGTTTTGAATGGAGATGCCGATGTAGAAATTTGTGAGCAGGTCTGAAACACAATGTTGATCAGTGCCTAGTTGATCAAGGTTACTGATTAGTAAATTGCTTAGTTATTTTTGACAAAACTTGCTGTAGCAAAACAGGGAAATTAGAAGCTATTACTGACTCAAGTTACAGTGGACATGGCAAGACCAGACATTGTCTTGAGAAGACCAAGAGAAGCCCTTTGGCATGACTTGAAGGGGACAATAATAGTGCAGAAATTCTCCTTACGCAGAACTGAAGGCAGCTCGCTGCTTTGAATGCAAATCATTCACAAGATAAGTGGAGAGGCATTAGCTCCATACTCTAGAAAAGGCAGCCAGAGGAGACCCCGGTTCAGTTACCCTTAACCAAAGCAGCTGGGCAGAACCCTTAGCTTGTCCATGGCAAGGCGGGTGCCAGAATCGGCCCCATTAGGACAGAGGGATTTGGTCCGCAGGCTCACTCAGGCGGGAGCCAAGCCAGATTTCCTCCTGTGAACTTGAGGCTTCTGGCTGCAGGAGGGTAGTAAAAGCTCTCTAACTGCAGGGGACGGAAAGCAGGGTTGGCTGCTAGATCTGTTCTCTCTCTGGTCTGAGATGCGGATCAACTCTTACGCCGGGCCCTCTCTTTCCACCTACAATAGATCTCCCCAGGAGGCAAAGGAAAGTTGAGCCACGTTCAGACCATCTTAGGCTGCTTCATTAGGTGGCATTGGTCCCAAGAGGAGTTGCAAGGATTAGAAATGGGACCTTTGTTAAAAGGTCTAAAGTGCCAGGAAGCAGGACCTAGAGCAAGCTCCGGAGGGCACCAATGCCTATGAAGTACATAGTGCTGTAAGCGATGACCTGCTGGAAAGTGACTTCCAAGGCATCTACCAAGAGCCGCAGCCAAGTAGTGTTTCAGGGCACTAAACTTTTCTAGGCAACTGTATCTCTGGAGCTGGTGCCAGCCTTGAATTCCCGTGAGAGATACCAGACACCTGAGAAATTCAGGAGGTCTTAAAGCCACACAGATACCAGTCTTGGAAATGGTTCTTTCAAAGTTTGCCCTGGAATTATTTACAAGTACCTTTTCCCTTCTTTTCCTTTCCCTTCCAATGTAAAAAAATCTAGTTGAGGTGACCTGGCACAAGGATTAAGACTGCTTGAAACATGGAATCAAGATGAAGCTAAAATCTTCCAGAAATAACACCTGAAGCTGTTGATGCTTATTGCAAACTCTTCACTTGAAATCCCTGCTCACAGAGTGCTTCCTACTGGCTTTTTCCTGAACAGCATAAGCACTGGCAGTACTCATCCAATGGTCAGCAGTGCTTCCGACACATCTGGAACAGCTTAAAGCCACAGCCTTTATGCAAAGCCATGCCCACAAAGACAAGAAAGCAAATTTTCAGTTAAAAAGAAAAGTTTGATAGCTTTGGCTCAACTGGACAGTTAGAAGAACAAGGGTGAAAGCATCCTCCAACCCAGAGTACGCAACGTGCATCAGACTGGGGAGGAGGGAAGGAAAGTACCCTTACCAGCATCCTTAGGGAACTAAAGTAATTGGCTTATGTATCAGGCATCCACACGCCCATAGTATGGATGGTTATACAAGCAATAGCTTGAAGGAAAAGTCTGGCTTTTTTCTTCTTGGCACATAATGAAACTGAAGACAAACGGTGTATAAATAAAACAGGGTGCTTCTGTAGTACAGAATGATAACAATCTCAGCAACTCATCGGCTCACGCCAGGAAATTCTCCTAGCGCGCTGCTTGCAGGTTATCAGCCTTATCAGATTGGCTACAAAAGATAAAATGACAGGAGCAAGGAGGCAAAAACCGTGTCTCCCGAACAGAGCTTGCAAGGAGAAACCAACATTTTATGTGGGGAAATCCCAAACTATGGCTTGACAGAGGGCTGGGTTGGGAAATAAAGGACGTATGGCACTCCGTACCCTATGTACCTGCGCATCACATATATCATGTCCAACAGCAGGCAGTTACCACTTGAGCAAAATCACCAAACTACAAATACTGAGCGAGGACACATGGCTACCTCAGGTCTAGTGCTCAGCGAAGGGTGTCAGACATTCCCAAATAACACAGACTAGTTCTTCTATTATGCTGCTCATCACTTGAGCGCAAAATAGTTCACAAACGGCTGAAGTATCGTCATTCTTCTTTCACTAAAGGGAAACCCGATCTGGCGAGCAGCAACATGTTCAACTTGCCCCACATCTAGCAAGTCCGATTCCAACCAGCTCTTTGTGACCTTCTTAAAAAGTCTATCCCGAACTCTTAAAAGAGATGAATTTACATATTCCTCATAACAGATGAGAGCTACAATTACCACTATTCTGAAGATTAGAGACCCTATAAATAGAAATTTTTATTCATTTCAGCAAGTTTCAAGAAGAGACTAGAAAAACCCTACTGAAGGTTTACAACCTTGACTTCTGAGATGCCACAAGACCCCTCAGGGAAGAGCAAAGTGAGAATACTCTCACAAGCAGATCATGCCCGAGCTACTTCATCCGCACCTGAGCTACCCTATGGACTGCTGGGAAGCTCAGACGTGGAACCATCCTAATGCTCCTCATGCCACTATCTGCTACAGAGGTGACGTGACACCATGAACCCGTCTTACAAATGCGTTTGTCCAGGTGCTCTGGGTTGGGCAGCAGTAATGTTGCTTCAGGAATCTCTACTGCATGGAAAATTTTGGTGTTGCTTCTCAACATTTGATCTGGGTGACCAAATAAATGCTTGGGTGGACAATTAGAAGCCCAAGGAACACCACTACAGGTACATGTCCTCTTCTGCACAACTTGCACTAGTGTAGCCAGCCATGTTCACTCTAAGGCCTCTCCCATATTTATTCTATATACCTATATATTCTATTCTAGATACCGATATACTTCTGACATCCTCCAAAGTCACAATGCAAACAGCTTCTTGAGACAGACTCTTCAAATTCCCTCCTCTAGGGAAAGTGACACAGAAGAGACTGATTCTAGAAATCTTAGCTTCAGATCCCCTGGTGTTATAAAATCCTTTCGAAGTACTATTGTACCTGCATCTTCCTTATCTAAACACTGAAAGTACTTAATCATATAATATTATGAATGGTGATGTCTGCCATAAGTTAAACAGAATTAGAGCTTCATATTTCAGACACACCACTATTACGGGAATTAACGTACCTATTACTTTCATTTATTAATCAATTATGGATTTATTTTAGCTGATTTTAAGACAATTAACCTTCTGCATGTTTCCATAAAGCTAAAACTAGAAAGGCAATCTCTATATGAAGCAGCCAAAACCCCAGTTTTGTTTTCAGGGTTTTGGCTTTCTATTAGTTCATTAGTGATGAGAGATAAAGACTTCAAAGGAGCCTAGACGAAATGTATTTTTAGGAGCAATGCTCCAGAAAAATATATAATTAACAAATCAAGAAGCCTGAAATAGTTCCACAGAGCAGCCCACAATCCTTTTTCAGCTTGTCACACAGTCGTCGTCGTGCCCAGCTATAACTCCTCACCAGCAGCATTTTGCCCAGTTTTCATAATCTATAGACTTGGCGCTAATTTGCTTTAGGAGCAGCTCCCGCCAGGCACAAAGGAGAAACTCTCTCCGTTTACAGGATGACAGCTACATCTGTTCCTTATTTTGCGCTCATGGGGGCTGTGCTCTAGAGAACACACCTTCATGTCACAAAAACGTGTACACAGCCCACAACTGGGGAGAAAAACCCTCGAGACTTAAGTGAAAACTCGCTAAATTAAGAGCTTGCTGGAATTTCAGTGTGTGACAAAACTTCTAAAGATGGCAATTATGAGTCTCTGGATCTCTTCACTGAAGTATTTTAGACACAGCAGAAAAACAGACTGGAATAAACATGAGTTACTGATGATTTTCATCTAACTACTTATCGCTTTGACACATCCAACAACTAAATATTTGTAAAAATATGTATTTACAGTATAGACTTGAACTCATTAAACCCACAACTTTTTGCTCCCAAACAAATATAAAAAGAAAACAATATGGTAGTTTATACCCCATTTATTAAGACAGCGCCATCTATTACTTAATACACTGGTTGGGTAGCCATAAATCACATTATTTTCTTACTATATTAAGATGCAAGACAGTTTGGCAACCAGATAACAAAGACAAATTAGGCAGGGTGGAGAAACATTTAAGCTGCAGCAGGTTAAAAACCATCTAAGCGAGGGAAACCTAAACGAGCGCAGTTACACAAGGTGCTGGCATCAGGCAACGCTCGGCATGGCACGTTTGCCAGCCAACTCCTCGAGTGCCCAGCAGGCCTGCCAGGGCCCCTTCCACTGGAATGTCAGGAAAAGGTCCAGGGACCATCCGGGTGCCGCTTTTTTGGACACCGACCAAAAAGCACATCACCAAAGCTACAGTTTTTCCGTGCAGGGATCGCATAGGTGTGTTGTTTTTTTTTCTCTCATAAGAATGAAGGCTTCTGGTAAGAAAAGTTTATAGTGCAATCTGAATTAATTTGTGCCCACAGTGTCATTATTCATTCTCCCAAGACAGTTTGAATATAATTGTGTAGGAATGTGCTATCTCTGTAAAGATATTACAAAGTAGTGCTTATACACTTGGTGACGAGAGATTCAATTCTAATAAATATATCTCTCCATGCTTTTGCAAAACTACAAGTACGAAAGCAAGAAGTGACAAGGCAGCTGAGTACTTTTGTATCTTCCAAACGCTGTTAAGATTCTCAGGGCTCCAAAAAGTTAACGCACCTTATCGCACAGGAAACACACACCGTATTCAATTCAACAGCTGCTCAGAGAAGAACAAAACCCAATTCTGCTTCCTCTTTGCCAACGTGCCACCAAGTTACAACCCCTGCTGAGAAATCGGGAGGTTGCTTTGCTCCAGACAAGCAAGTCCAGATACGTTTATGCTTGTCAGTGTAGCTGTGTGCTTAACAAGGAAGTTTGTGACATTAGCTACATCACACGTACACAATTTTTTTTGTTTTTTTTCTTTTTCTTTTCTTTTTCTAAAGATGACAGGAAAAAGTCAAGCACCAGGAGCTTCAGCTCACACATACATTCTGTTGGCCCTTAAGAAACCTAGGTGTTAACAGCTGTAGCTTTAATGCAAATTTACAAAGTGAACATTTATTCAGCTTGAAAAAGCACATACACAACAGTTACCTTGATAACGATAGATTTTAAGACAGTATCAGGTTAACATCCTACTGATACACAATTTCTGCAAATGGAATACTTTATAAAAATAAGAAATGTCAATGCTTCATTGAAATAACAGGTTTAAAATTTGCTTCTTGAAGCAACTACTTGAAATCAGTATGGCAACATGCAAACAAATTAAGTAAAAGCAACAGATTTACTTTCATTCTTTAAATGATTGTAAGGTTAAAGTCGTCAAGAGGTGGGTTTGGTGGTTTGTGTTTTGTTTTTTTTCTTTTAAAGAGTCTTGATTTAACACATAATGAGAAGGGGAAACTTCTTAAAAGAATCTTTGAGATCCTTACCTCATTGAAAAACATTTGCTTTATGTATCTTGCTGTGAAAACAACAAGCCTTTTTCTTTGCAAAGCCCTCATCAGTAGTATTTTAATTAAAAATAAAAAAAAGCAGTAAATTCAGATATTTTAAGTCAACTACATTTGGTAGATGCAATCCATGGTCAAGCTAAATGATTCTTCATACATCAATACTGTGAAAAGGGAGCAATTAAGAGCATTATACCATCCTTTGTAAACAGAGTTAACACTTTAAAAGCCAACTGATTTGATTTCTATCAGAAGATTTTTAAAAAAGCAATTATGAACAAAAATTCTCCCATGCTAAAAGTCATGAGACAACTGTTTAGGCAAGTGTGGCAATAGCAGGAGAACACATAGCAATCAGCCAGCTATAATATACAAGATACGAATAAAATAGTATTTTTATTTGCAATGTATACCACGCACAGACAGAAAGTTAGAGAGGGAATTTTCAAGATGCCAATATATTAACGCTCACCATATTGATGTACTTCAGGTAGCTTCAAAAAAGACCATGAATGCACACACGCTTGGAGGCATCTTATTGACATATATATACGGGCTACGCAGATGCTCGCAGACTTAAGGTTCAGCACATAACATGATCATTTCACAATAACCCTTTAGGAAAATGAGACTCAAAGCACTTTCATTGTTTTAAATGTGAATGGTTTTAAAATGAGACAAATATTGTTCTTTTAGAAAGAATCACAGAAGATTCAGTTAATATTTTTTCTATTAAATACTGTATGTATTTCAAGGTCGCTTTGAAAAAGGAAAGAACCACGCTCCCTGCAGAATTGTCTCTCCGGTACTCGGCAACTTCTAACTTGACAGCTCTAGTCTTACGTGCAACTTTGCAGCAGAGACAAGCTTTAAAGCCTTCTGCAAATATTTTGGCTCACACACAGAGACTAAAGCAAACTGGTTTTGGATCACAGAAATTCAGGATCTTTGCTTTTTTTCTAAATAGTGCAGAACCTTAAACAAGGGCTTGACATCTAGCAAAGGCTTGAATTCATCTTATCAAACACTACGGCTAGACAGATTTTTCAAAGACTGCGTGCTTCCAATTTAAGGACTATTGTTTTGTAAGAAAAGTCTTCAAACGCACACAAAATTTAAAGTACAAAAATGCAAAACATGGCTTTTTAGCTTATTTTCTCAAGAGAAGTTTCATTTTGACAAGCAGATTATTTGGACCACAAATGTCTACATGTCCTTGAGAATATTTTCAGAAGGGTTATGCCTTTAAAACATATTTTTAAAAAACCCAACCCATAGACCTTCATATACAGTCAAAATACAATATAGTTACTTTTCTCCAATTTCATGGGGACATAAAGATAGATTTCTAAAAATATTTGAATTGAACACCCCGATTTTTTAAAGTGTAATTCTGCTCCACAAACAATGATCCAGTTAAAGAGTAAAAAAACCTTCATGCACTATGTCAATGCATTAGTGACATCATTCTATTTACACAATAATTCTCCAATGTTAGATAACACGTTCTATGGAAATTAATTTAATTTCTGTATCTTTGTAAAGTAGAACTGTTGCTGACTTTCTAAAGTACAACGATGTGTGCATTTACATGTAACAAAACCAAGCTGTGCTAAGTATTCAAAGATCTTAATTCCCACATAGCACCACCACCCTGTTCTTTTCAAATAGGTCAAAGATCTGGTTTTTTTGCAAAATAATCCTGCCAAGTCCTTTCCATAGCCCTTTCCGCAGAAATGAGAATCCCCTTGAAACAACACTTTACAACATTGAGGCTCTAAATACTTATCTGTCATGTAACCAGAATAGGAATCATGCTAGCATACCTTATTACATTGAATCCTATTGTTAAAAATAAAATAAAAATGAGTGGTTTGTGCACATCTTTTGAAGATGACACTTAAGATTTTCTAAACAAAATCAGAATGTTAAAGCATACTCCTCAAACAGAAACGAGGAACCAACTACTTGCATTCTCAACATACCAATGTTTTAGTGCCTTTAGAATTGAAAATAAACGTATTCATTAAGAAATACACTGCAACTTGAGTAGTCAATGCTCAAGTTTACTATAATTTAAAAAGTGATTATATTTAGTATAACCACACTCTTCTGTTTACTTCAGCGAAGCAAAGCTTTAAAAAAGTTGTAGAGAAATAGATCATTCCTTCTTTGTGTGTTTTAAGGGAGCAATAAATCCTCTCCATAAAGAGTATTTACACAAATGCAAGAGCAAACTTTCTGAGATCAGGGTTTGGGGTTTTTATTTTTTTTTTTTCCCCCCAAAGATTCCACCACATGATAAAAAAGTTAAGTGAATGTGTATTCCTGACCACATTGATAATGTCACAGCTAGAATCTCATTGGCTACTTTATGACAAGCAACTGCAACGGGTGTAAACAAAAAACAAGTCCCTACAATGCGATAAAGCTCAGTTGTAGGTCGACTGTACGAAACTAATATTGAAAGCAAGATTTAAAGTAAACTCATCTGGAATTAAGATCCAAGGGAGGGAACAGTGAGAATGACACAGTGAAGGTACACTTGGGTGCAATTTCATGCTGGTGACTTCTTTTTTTCCTATTTTATGCCTAGAGCAGATTTTAAACCAGGAGTTGCATATCCAATGACACACACACACACAATTCAAAACTTAAGTGACCATTAGCACATTTGTACACATACTTACATAAACTCAGTATTTACATATTCTAAACAAAGTTCCACTTTAACAGTTGAAGTCTTAACACATGAAAGAAGATAAGCTACTACAAAGAATGCATAACTGGATCACAAATTTTCCACAAGCATATAAACACATGTTTTAAAGTGCTTTCTGGGTGCTTCAGATTAACCCCTTGCAGTATGAGCTTCTACATAGTGCTGTTCCAGTCATTACAAAATTACTTAAATCATTCCCCTTCAGGTGCACTGCGAGTTCAAGAAAAATGACAACACCTTTGATGTAAAAGTTTTAAGCTCTACCAACATAAATGTACACATTACTTAAATTCAGATGAAGTTGTCAAGTACTTTGGTTTATCATAGCTTGGGATAAATATTTCATAGAACAGAAATTGCACCTCTCCACTCTACGTTTTTCACTAAAAAAATACCCCAACATAAATTGACAGTATTCTTTGGTAAAAACAGGACATTTGGCCAGTTTGTGTGTACATCTATTTATTAAAATAGTCTAAAAGTGAAGAAATGCCACTGCTGTACTGTCAATTTACAGGAATAATCATCCCTTATTCAGTGGGGAGTATCAAAACATTAAGCTTAGCAGCTAGCAATATAACAAGCTGAAACACCTTCAGCAACCATTACAGGGGATCAATAATGTTTCAGGACATTTTTTGCTTAACATTTATCCTTTACATTACAAAAAACCCCCAAACTTTAAAAAGCTCTAAGCCTCCAGATAAGTCCATTACTTTGAAGTGACTACAGAAACATTATTCAATGGTGTACACTGTTAGGTTGCTGATAAGCATGTAATAAAAACCAGGAATATGGTGTGCTGACCAACCAATATTCAGCTGCACAGCATTTGTGCATTTCCTATACTAAAAACTAAGAAAAGCCTATTAAAAATTCGGTTAACTGCTACAAGTTACATGAATATATAAAAACAGAGCAGATATACAAGTATAACACTGAACATACTGTACTTTATTAGCACAAAAAGCCAGAACAAGGCACAGCAAGCAGAAAAATACATCAGTAGAAGGGTTAGTGTAGCATACAAGAATAACGTTTATTGTACTTGCAGCCAAAATGTTCCCTACCTCGCACAGGTCACTGCCATAGAGAAGTAAGTAATAACAAACTGTAGCAGCTGGGAAAGAAACTAGGGAGCACTCATAATTGGTACAAAAAAAATAAACAGAGGTCAGGGCATTCCAACAAAATTTTAGTGCAAAAATGTCTAAGACAGAACTATTTTAAGTTCCATCTCCAATTAAATAAGCAAACAGAACTTAGAATCTTGTTTCCAAGTGATCTGTTGAAACTACAATCAGTGCATATTACTTTAAAACATTTTTAAAAGCGCAAATGGAAAGATATTTACAAGTAAACTGTAACAGTACCTTTGAAACACCTGACATTTATTTCAGCTATGTCAGATTTTGTATTCCAATTATAATTCAACCACTTGTAGTTTTCTCCATAAAAATATCAGACGACTTTAAATAATTAAACACTTTTTATTCTCACTGTTACCTTCCATTGTAAGTTACAGTCAGGCGACCAAATTCTGTTTCAGAAAAAAAAAAACCCCAGCCTTTTCTCTGTCATGGCAATAACCTAATCCTGCATCCTGCCACTGAATCAGTTATTCACACTGGAAGGTATTCAACTGTCCAAGACAGTATTACTTTTGCTAACAATGCCACTTAAATCTCCAAGTGTTTAAAATAGAATTACAGTACTGAGTAGGCATATTCAAGTCTTAATGATTAGGAAACCTTATACACCGAGAAAAGCATGATTTGTCTGTTAGCATCAAAATACCATTAACTCTTAACAGACTGCTCCTACTGAAGTGTTCTTCATTAAAAGAAAATACTCTTATTCGCTAGTATTTGGAAACTTGTTTGTGAGTTAAGCTAGCACTTTGAGTAGTGGAAAGTTTTCAAGAAGATAATTTTTAAAAAATACTTCAAATATTAGCAAAAATGCTCCTCTAATACAGCATTTCTTTATTACCATTACATGAATGCCCCACGGAAAATGCCTCATAGTTTCTTCATCCAATTACTACAGCTATAAAAGGAAAACAATATATTTAGAAATTAGCAAGAATATTTTCATTAGGCCTTAATGAAAAACGTGCAGAATTGTGTCTGCTTATTGTTTCCAAGAGGCATCACAACTTAGTTTGATTAACAGCAGGCAGCATCTGACAGGATACTAACACTCAGCTTAAATAGGATATTGCGGAAAAGCTAGACATTGTTGGTGCGCTTGCTGCAGTTAAACTGTAACACACAAGGGAAAAAAAAAAAAGCATATTCTAGAAGCTTATTCCGGTTTCCATTTACTTTGTTTTTATAGGTTCCCGCTCCAGCCATCGCACCCTGACTTTTTGTTTATAGTGATACTCCTTTAGAAAGTCTTGCAACATTGAGGGTAGAGGAAGGTCATCAATTCCATCATACGTAGTGCACCTGCAGATTACTGCCCGGCAGATATACTGCAGACTAAAGGGGAAAGTCCTGTTCAGAGATACAGTAAGTAAGGGTTCAAAGAACATGCAAGAGCTAGGGTCTTTGTAGTGTTCCAGAAGCCCTGTAACAGTGGAGGAGTGAAACACACAGGGATCGTGGGCATCGAAACTAAAGTTGTGATTCCACTGCTCAATGCGTGCGTGTAGCGAGCGGTTGTAACGCCGGAAGCTCACAGAGAAGAGGTAGTCCTCTTGCGCAGAATCCCTGAGCAAAAAAGTGCCTTCGGGTTTACCCTCCAGAAGTGCTTCTGCTTCATAGCGGTCCATCACGCCCCAGTAACAGGGGTTACCTGTGATCTGAAGTAAGTCTGGCACGAGACAATGGATGTAATCAATTTGGGTATGCACTTTCCAAGCCCCCTGCCTGCTGATATGGCCGTGGCTCTCCCCAGACACCTGACGCTGCTTCTGCCTGCGTGACTGCAGACAAAGCGTTGTTGTGTCCTCTTCAGAGTCACAGTTCCCTGGAGGTGTTATGCTTTTGTCCCCAGTCAGCTCAGTCATCCCGGGGGCTAACTTTGGTCCCAGTTTATACAATGGATTAACCTGTGCTGTAGCTTCAAAAGTATGTATTTGGGCATTGGGAGGGGGATCAACCCCTTCTTCAATACTAAGTCTACGTCTCTCTCTGAGCCTGTCTTCTTCATCTTCTGTGGAAACCAAGGAAGGATCAAACGTGTCAAAAAAAGTTGAATGAGGACTCACAGGTGCCGTGTGCTGTTTAATCAGATGCCACTTCTGAGCCAGATCCGAGCCTGCAGGAAAAGGGCATTTCTCAAGCATTAGTTCAGAGAGATGGATCTTTCTTTTGTTAGAAAACAGAGGTTTGGACTGTTTGCTGTAAGTTCTCATGGGAAAACACAGCCCAACAGTATCTTGTAGACGCTGTCGCAGAGAACGGCTGCCTACTGTCCTGTTTGATACTGCATCCATATCATGGACAGAGCTCACCCCGTACCTTCTCTCCCTCCTCTGCAAACCACTTCGCGTTCTACCAAACCTTTTTTCAGTATCCAAGGAGCTCTGGGTTTTGGTAGAGCAGGAATGCTTCTTCTTCCCACCCCAAGGAGCATGCCGAGAATAAGAGTCCCTTCGAGCAAGTCTGGCTCCCGTGGTGACACACGAGTCATTTTCTTTCTCAATGCTTATTTCAACAATCTGAGGAATTTCTGTGACACAGTTTTGGTTCCGCCTTGCCGAATTCTTTGAAGGACTTAAACCTAACTGCAAAGTGATGTTTTCTCTCAAAGGGCTGCTGGGTTGTTGTTGAGCCAAATCGGTTATCTGGATAGCTTTCTCTTTAACAGATGAACAACTACTGGAATTCACAACTACATTTTCATTTTGGCTTCCACCCTCGTGACTGAAGAGATTCTGGCACCTGTATTTGAAATTGTTCCACATCTTTCCCACTTTATCCATGGATTATGTTATCTAAATTCAAGAGAAGAAATATTAAAATAAAAATACAGTTTAAAAAGATTAGCATACACCTTCAGTTATCAATTAACTTATAGACACAAGACAACTGCTAACTGAACACGCTACCGTTGAAAAAGTGCCCTAGTGTTTATATGGTTATATGGAAATGATATGTATCACCATTTTGAAGAAAATGTTTGGGAAATTACAAACATTTTATTTACTAGCATGCCCTCACATTTTTCTGTAGGCACGTAGGTAGGTCTACATAGTTGTATTCGATGGCTAAGAAACATGGAGTCTAAAATTCTTCATTTTAGGAAGAATTTGTAAGTCATATGTAAGGTATCACTCCCCAATAAGCTTACAATAAGTAGCAGCAAAAACAAATCTTGAAAAAGAACTATTTAAGTCACTCCAAACTATGACAGCAGTTAGTGAAATCCAACAAGTGCACTGCAAATGTCCAGATACACCATCTAAAAGCAAAAGCTCCAGCCACAGGTCAGATAAATTCCAAGCTATCACTGACAAGATTTAAAAAAAAAAAAAATCAGCACAAGAATAGAAATTTGGGGGGGGGGGGGAAGTATTCAGCATTCTTAAATGAGACAATCACCAGAGGACAAGGAAAGGCAGGAAGCTATCAGCAGAATTTTAGAATTATAAAGTCTCTGATATATTAATAAAAGCCATACATACGAAACAGCTAAAAAAAAACACCTGTCTGGCTTTATTACTTAAGATATAAAAGAATGAAAGAGCCCAAGGTGCTTTCTATCTTTAGCAAGAGCACTTAAAAAGAAAGCAGCTAGGCAGCAGAAACACGATGACAGTGAATCATGAAGATACAGTAAAAAGATAAAAACATTAGCAGTGTATATTCTGCAACTGGCTCTTTAGAAACAGAGTTTGATAATTGGAACAAGACTGCCAAAAACACAGGACTGCCCTAGGACAGAGAGAAACAGGCTAATTCTGTACTAAAAAAGTCAGGCAATGCCAAGCTAAATTAGATCTAATTAAGTTCTGAGAGAAGTGCTAAACTTAAAGGACTAAAACATGTCATCTCATCTAATTTAACTCTTAATGGAAACTGCTCTGTTCTTTGGAAAGGGGTTAGTTAGAAGCAACATTCCTCTGTTGCTGCAGTTCTTTTCTGTTCACAGCTAGAAAGGAACCTGAAGCAATGACTGAACGCACTGGGTCTCATGAAATAATGTGGATGACAAACAAGTAAGCAATACCCTAGCAATCCCTTTTAGAAGTCCCTAAAGACAGAAGCACAGCTGTAAGCCCATGACTTTACAGCAGAATCCACTGAGACTGGAGAAGAGTCAGAGGAATAGCTTACATGAAAATAATGAAAGGATAATGAAGAACACGAAACACCTAACTGTTATAGGAATAGAAAACAAAAGGAGCAAAAGCTTTCTTCCCCACCCCCTCCTCAGATACTTCAGCATACCCATCAAGCTAGGTATCTACATCCAATTGCATAAAATAAAACCTTAAGAATTTAGTGTGGATGGAAAGAAGCAGAGAAATCAAGCCTTAACAGTCTCTGGACATTACTGGTATAAGTTACCTAGAACACAGTGCTAATGACAATCCAAACAACACCCGAGCAGTTATGAAGGAGGGAGACACTTGCAGAGAAATGTTATGCACAGAAAATGCTACAGAGTTCTGTGCATACACAAAAAGTGAAAGTGTACGAGCAAATGTGCAAGGAATGTCTTCCCGATTAAAAAAAAAAATATTCCTATATTTGTTTTTTCTGGAGTTGCCCGGACCAAGCTGGGGAACTATAGGAGTTCTAAGAGCAGCAGAAATAATAAAGTTAGATCACATACAGATTTGTAGGAATCATATGACCACGTATCATCCCATCACAATAATCTTAGTTGTTTGTGGTGTTCCAGAATATCCACACTGACCAGGAGGCAGCATATGTTTGCTGGCTGCCAGTCCGTCACCACAGTGTATATAAAAGGTTGACTTCAACCCACTTTTCTCTCAAGTTGTACATTTCTTTCTTTTCTAGTCACAGAGATGCTTAAAATTTTGGGGAAAAGGAAGAGAGTATATAACCTCCAATCCCTTGGGAAATCAGGCTAGAAACAGTACACATCTTTGCAACAATGAACTGTAATTACTCTTCTAACCAAACAGTCACACACTAATTCAGTGGTGTCTTTTACGCTAAAATTGCTCATTATTGCTCTTCCTTTGCACTATTAAGTCTACAATGTCTTTAGACAGTTAGATGGGTGGAAAGTTCTCTACAGTTGCCCAGAAAGCTTTAAAGAACAAAGGAAAAACAAACAACAAGCCCCATCCACCCACAAAACCCCACCATACCAGCTTGACAGACTCTACTTTTGAAAAGTTAAATTTAAAAGTATTTTTGTCATATTCCAGAGAATATAAATACTCTTCTTACCCAGAAAAGCATACAAGTCACTGTATCTTGTCTTGAGAATATACTTCAACGTGAACTTGCTAGATTCCTTCTCTGAGCTGTGGACATGATTACTACAAAGAGAAAAACAGTGTTTTTGTTAGTTGTTAGAATATCTTTTAATTTAGATATTTACAATCAGTCACTGGTATCAAAGGGCTATTTTACTAATTATATCTTAAATGCATCTATGGAACTGCCTCCTCATTACAGATCTTTAATACATATTAATATAAACAAAAGCTCCACAGAACTTTATTTGACAAAGATTGTTAATGGATGAAAAAGAGAGTCCAGTGGAGGACCCTCAAATGAAGCTTTTGAGAACCAAGAGCGAAGCCACAGCATCTGGATCACTGAAGTGCCAGTCACAATGGGCACAGTCAGGCCTGTAAAAATGGTTTCCCCACATTTGGTCTCAAGTCCAAAGCAGTGGTTCCCAAGTTGTGGTTGGCAGTGCTGTCAGATCACCTCATACTGCCTCTCCTCCTTGTTTCCAGCTGCTACATCACATCAAAAGGCAGCTAAAAATACACACTTTTCTAATATTACTTTTCCAGGTAAGCAACTGCTGTACTTGCCACAAGGATGTTATATGATTGTGAAGCAAGAGGAATATGAACCATGATTCTAAAAATGGGAAAGTAAGTGGAATACAAGACAAGTTCTTTATTGAAAGAGTAGGTCAGCACCTAAAATAATCATCATTGTTTTTCAGAAATCCAAGAGGAGTTGAGGGATTTAGTATCTCGCGCCACTGTCAGAAATCTAACAGTAACAGGACAGAGAAGAACAATTTACTTCACACTAGAACCAAGCCCAGGACAGCAGTAAGAGCTAACAGAAAACACTGGCAACTTCTGTTAAAGCTTTATATGCAGAACAGGAGGAAAAATATTCAAGTGTGATGCATATTTACTGGAATAAAAAACTACGGGGTTGAACAGTCCCTGGTTGAACAGCAGAAGTCAATATTCCTAGGCAGAAACTCCAGAGTAATGTCAGAAAAGTACTAAACAAGATTAGTTTCTATTAGTTAGTTTCACCTCTGGAAGCACTAAAATTGCTGAAGCGCTTTTGAGGTTAGGCTATACTACTACTATTGAAAGACTCCATAAAAGTAATCTTCCCAAAGAGCAGAGTTACAAGTACAAAATGAAGATTAAAGCAAACGTAAACTCCTTTTGCAACTTTAATGTTTACCTCCATTTCTTTTTTCCCCCCTCATTAAGTTCCTAGCAAGTCTACAAACACAAGACAGTAAAACATACTCTCACTGATTCAGAGCAAGGCCTTAACAGAGCAAATGAAAGGTAAAGTTGCTAGAATAAGGGCAAGACAATTTTAAATAAAGCCTTACTTAAAACGTAAGTTATACAGGCCTCTGAAGACTTACTTGCATTCCAAAATAAAATCAGTAATGCCGTTTTGCTGGGCACAGGTGGCAAAGGAGCTGCGTGCTAACCTCTTGAACTCATTAAAAATATAAAAAGGACATGGATGCTTGAAATTTCATGCTTAATGGCATTTAATTTTATGCATTGCCATTTATTCCTTAGTTCTACTCAAAAAGATGAATAGTCAGCGCACCACCGATCACATCACCATTGCCAGCCAGCTGACACAGCCTGCTGGACAAGCTGCCCAGTGGCTCCGAGGGATGGTGGTTGCTTTGGGAACCATCCTTCACTAATGGAAAACAGTTTCTTGAATTTGGGTGACTGTTTGAGTTAAACCTCTCAACCTCGTGTTAGAATAGAACTTGAGTCATTGGTAAAGTATTTAATATTAAACCTAGTAATTTTCAATTAGTTTAAATCAATGCGCAACAGATGTGTGGTTTCACAGATTTCTCATGGTAGTGCTAAGGTTGACAAAATACAAATTACTTCCAAACTGGCCCTAAAGCCATCCCAGTTTTATGAAGGAGCACTGCCAGTGATTACTTTAGCTTAAACAGAAAATAAATTTAATTCCATCAAAATCGACACAGTGAATTCATCAATTTGCAGATTTTCCTCAGGAAAATTATACTAATGTTCCTAAAACAATCTCTTTTTAACTAAAAAGAATTTCTATCTATTATTAATCTTTAAAAAATAGTAAGCACCCTACAGGGATTACAGAAGCAATCAGTAGTATCTTAACACTACATTGCTACTTGCAAAACTTTTAGAGACAATTCAAAGCCATGAAGTTTGCATGAGTGTAGTCTTCAAGTATTCTGAGTGCACAAATGATGGAACTACAAAGAGAGCTAGGAAAACCATTTGTGTAATATGATTTAAATAAAGGCAACAGTTACAACCTGTTTGTAATCCTGAAATACCACATATTACTAGATTACTGTGAAAACTCGGACCACTCTTTCCAGCAGTGTCACAAGATCTAGCCAGAGCTTTCCACCTATGACTTCCTAGAAGGAACATCCAAAGCCAAGGCTGTGCTCTGTCCTAAGGATAATACACTTGCTTCACTCTCATAGTGTTACCCACTTTAAAAATTAGCTGATATGGTAAATTATATTCAAAATATTAACTCCTAAGAATGTATCTTCACAGAAGTTGAAACACTGCATAATGTATGACACCTTACAAAACAAGTATAGTATGCTTATTTCAACACCAAGAATCTGTAAGAGTCTTCGGTTTGGTATTTTCATATGATGCTAGCTTCAAAACTGAAAGATAACAAGGACAAAACATTGGAGGAAAACAAAACCCAGACAATTCTTACAAGTCAAAAAAACCCAAGAGCCTGAAAGAGGAGGGAAAAGAGCGTAGGGAGAGAAATCATAGTTTCTCTGCTCTTTGGACACTGTTGAAGGCAATGCTAGCACAAGCATACACTGGCAAGCAGGCTAACACGTTCAGTGATACTGGGTATCATCATCTTGGACTATGAAGGTAGAAGTAAAAGGAATGGAGAGAGACTCCACTTTTATTTGGATTGTTCCTTACTTTAAAATGATTCACTTCACAGTGACGAGAGACTCCATTATTGAAGACATTTGGTTCCATTAAGGTATGCTTGCTGCAGAGGCTAATGTCGTATTTGCACATGGCCAAATGTCTGCTATAGGCTACTGCTCCTAGGGATGCACGAACAAAGCTGCTCACATAAGCACGCCTCAACCTTATTCAATCAAAATGAATAAGGCTGGCAAACACCTACCGTTTAAAGTAACCCACTTCTGGAAGGAAGGAAGGGCAATACTAAGGATTACAAAGCAATTTCCTCCCTTCCACTACACATTCCAGAAATAATGAATTACTACTGTAATACTAGAGACAACATTTCTTTAAAAAGGAATACGTTGGCACCATACGTGGAACCATGCAGTTTTCTGTACGCACACAAAAATGTGCTCATTGCAGACAGCTTGAAGAACTGATTTGGAAGGTTTGAAGGAAGAGGTGGCTGTTATTTTTCTTAACTAGACAAGGTTAAGGGGCCAAGTGTCTCAAGCACTCATGAAAACCTTAGTAGGGCAAGTACTACTGCTTTTTTCCTGTTTTTCCTAGCAGGCTGTGATCATTTGGAAGTGCAGTTGCGTAGGGAAAAGAATCTGAAAGTCTGACCCAAAAATCAGAACTCAAACCTGTCAAGAACGGGTAAAAAATGCCAAGCTGTAATTCCAACAACACAAAAAACTGGTGTAAGTCAGCACTGCAACCAAAAGAAATGGCATCAGCCTCTTCCTGGCCACCTGTACTGGTGCAGAAGGTGGTCTGCACACTGTATAGCTGCTCAGTCAACCAGCTCAAGGAACTGATCCAGACTAAAAAGAATTCTCAGAATAAGCCATATTTACTCCATCTGGTTTATGACTTCTTAGTAAACATTCATGCTAACACAAGGGAGGAGCGGGTGAGAGGGGAGGAAGCAGCAGCCAGGGCAAGACTCCTTTCTTCCACAGCAGCACAGGTCTATTCTGCTCGCAATACTGAGACCTTAGATGGCTAATTTGAAGAGAAAGCTCAACTTGAAGCCTATATATTAGTCAGCTGTGGGGTTCTGGCTGCAAAGAGAGAGATTAGGACTCTTTAAGCTGCTGCTTTGAACATTCATGTTGAAAGTTCAGCCACTGAAAACGTTTACTTCAAAAATAAAATGCTGAGTTGGCTTGACACGCCCTGCTAAAACACAGGGAAAGCTACAAGTTTCAAGGACTTACACTGGCAGACTGTCAAGTCTAAAGAAAATAATGGTCTTTTGCCATTGTTCCAACCTGAAAGTAAGAAGTAATCCTCCCCCTCCTTGGTGCAGATTCACAATGAGCAAAAATTAGTCTTAGCTTGGATAGCTGATGTTCTGCCAGTTTCTTTCCAAGCAGCTACACATTGGTAACTTCAGTTCAAAAATACCATTCTAAGTTATTTTGAACAGTGGGATACATCCTCGTAGCCCCTTACTAGGCTTTGGGTTTCCAAAAAGACAATGTCAGGACTACATGTGTTCACACATTAGATTAGAAAATACTGTACAGTTGCCATCCACTTCTTTTCTGTTCAGAAAAATCAAAAATCCCTGAATCAGAAAAGCCATCAATGGAAGAACAGAACATGAACAACACTAAACCAAAAATACAGAGACAGTTATTTCTGAAGTACTCTCTTCCCTGTACTTACACAAATCTAGCAGATAATACTACAACCATCATGAACAAAGCTATCATTTCTAATTATGTAAGGATCATGGAACTACACATAGCGAGCATAAATTTCAGATGTTAATACAGAAGCAATGCTATATGGATCTACTGAGAACTCCACATACTGGTAGGTATCTATGGCAGAAGCTCTGCAAATTCAAGACAATGATGCATATTAATTCCAAGAAAAGAACATCCTCAAATCGTTTAGGCAGTATCCTGATAGCCACTCAATGACATGTAAATCCACACAAGCAACAGTAAACAGAAGCAGTTTCCTTTAAACTACCTCCACATACCTTAAGTAGACAACTCATAACTCCACCTTATCATTTGGAAAACTAAAAGAAAAAGCATTAAGTAAAGCATAAGGCACCTATTACAGAAGAGAACTCTAGGTGACTTGTTGAAATACTGTTTTCTGTACTGCTATGTTTAACTCTCCCCAAACAGAAGCTGCCAATATACTTTTTTTTTTTTTTTAAATTCATGTGGGCAGAATAAATGGTTCCAGTCAGCGTTCAAGCTAAGTACGGCAGCCCTCTTGATGACCTCTGCAAGAGCCGTAAGTATTCAGAGAAGAAGTTACAGAGCTCTTCCCTAGCAGGGCAGAATTTGTTTCTAATTTTAAGAACACTAATGAAACATATCCTTCTCTATCAACCTCTAAAATATAAATAGGTCTCAAATTGATATAAAGAGTGATCTAACAGTTATTTGTATGTAATTCTTGGGAGTTACAACTTAAGGAAAAGCATACCTTAATAGCTATGCCTCATTAAGAGCAAGGGAAATTGGAAACAAAGTTGAAAAGACGGGTCAATCATATCCCACATCCTTGACTAGCTCAGCAGAAACATCCTATTTAAGATATTTTGTAAAAACTGTCCATTTAATTCAATTGCAAAAAGGCTATTTTGCAAACAGCTAGTTCCTCTGTTCTGGGATGAATTTATACTGTTTCACAGTCTTTTTCTCATTGGATACTCTACGTTTTTCAAAACATCAACAGAGCTCTTCTCATGCACCCAGCTACTTCCATGTTTCCTTTCTGTCTGACCAAGCAAAAGATAATATTCTCCAATGCAAACTAGCTAACTGCCACCTCTTAAAATTAATAAAAAGAAAGTTCTACTTGACTTTCTCTAGTGACATATCTACAATGGTGACTACACAGGAAAAAGCAGTATCGCTATTCATGCAATTTGCAAGACATACTAAAAAAAGCTACTCTTTCAAATTTGAGCGAAATGGACCCAAAAGTTCCAAAGTTTCTAGAACCACAACAACTGAGAAGAGCGACAGCTTAAGCTCTGATTTTTTAGGAACTGCAATTAGGGGAGTTAGTGTTAACCTGAAGACTAAATATTACTACACGGACTTAAAAAAATAAATTTCTTGCACTATGAGTTGCTCAGTTCATAAATTTGCCATTTCTGCTGAAAATAAAAACCCCACTGAGGTTTTATGGATAGCATCTGTATTTTTTTGTTCACTGCTCACATTACTGGAGCAAAGCACTTGATAGTAGCAAGGTCATATGCAGATGTAAAAAACTAGAAAACTCAGGAAAATTCCACAACTAAAAATGACCTTCTGTTTGTAGCAACATAAGTGACTTGAAATATTAAGAAATTTTAAGCATTTAATTGTAATCTATATTACAACTATATTAATGTTTGACATGTAAATTGGTCAAACTTCCTTGTGCCACTGCAAATACTGAAGAGAGATTAAACTTCAGTCTACTGGGGAGAAAACATCTGACCAGCCTGGTGTCTTAGACAGCTACAGCTATGCTCTACATCAAGTAGAAGATGGCCTGGGATGGACAGTTCTGATGGCACCCACAAATTTATAGTGACCTTCATAATGATTTGACTACCGAATTTACACTCTTTCATGCCAGATGTTTGACAAGTAAACCCTATCACTACAGTACAGCACCACTGGCAATCTCTCTATAAAACACATTTGCATAAAATAGAAGCATATTTGAATAACTGCAGAATAAGACCAGGGGATTTAACCTGCAAAGTATTTGGTGAGCAAGGAGTTAAAATCCTGCCTAAGACTACCCCACAGCTGCTGTCAGCAGTCAGGCTTGTCAAGAGAAGCTCTGGGCTGTCTTGACAAGACTAATTGGCAGCAAGCACCTGGTTCCCCAGGCTGGGCCCGGGAAGGTAAAAAGAATACAAACCCTGCAAAGAAGGAGAAAAAGCTGGAAGGCTGCCAGTAGGTCTAGCCTGTTTCATGTTTTCACTTTGATCCGCAGGCAATTTTATCCTAGCCTATACCCAGTCAGAGTCAGAGGTATCAGAAACATTTTTCTGCAACTTTCCATCTGAAAGGAACCCATGCGTTGGGGTTCTGTACCTGCGGAGCTCTGACACAGAGTGCCCACCAAGCCTTGTTGTGCAGGGCCACGCTGCCGCACAGCCAACCGCAACATCAACACTATTATTAAACTGCAGTGGAATCGAAATTTTGGTTTTCCAATGCCACCAAGAACTATCTTAAAGGCATTATTATAATTTTAAAATTACGGACTAATATGTCAGAAAATCAAAACTAAGACTGTCCTGGATATTCTGCATATTGGACATATTAACCATGTACAATAACAACTTATGACACATAGCAAATTACAGTGCATCTTTGCGGGGGGGAGGGAGTAAAAAAAAAAACCACACCCCAACATTCTGGAAACTAGCTAAAAGTAGGCTGCACAAGGAACTTCAAGTGGGATTTCCAGAAGTGTGAAAAGACATTCAGAACATAGTTTGACCTCTACTAGGAATCACGATTTCAGTGAATCTGAAGCTTCCTTAAGTTCCACCCTTTGTTTTTTCACAATATTAAAACTCAAGTTAAAAAAAGAAAAAAAGCATGAGCCTTGCAGGTCCAGCCCCTGAGGTAGGGAGATTCTTCTTAGGAGCAAGGGAAAAAAAAATATATTTGATTGTTAGCTGAGTAGTGTTTTATATTATTGAACCAACTACTGTCTAGTTATATACATACATACACAAAAATCAATATATTTAAAATACATATGTGATGTCAATATACTTCAGATATTTATTTTTTGTGCAAGACAGCTGAAGTATAATTATTTTAAAGTCAGAACAAAGTTTCTTTAAAGCAAAGTGCTCAGCAGAGACTTTATCTATGCCTCTGCCAAGTTTCATGTTTTAGGCATTTTACTTTTAGCTTGCTAGTTAATAATTCCAATGTACAGCAGCATGAATATTTCCATAACTTAAATAACTGGAGACTTAGAAGTGTTAAAAGGCAAAGTCAGTACTTGTACACAGTCTCTGTACGAAAGACATTTCAATCAATAAACATTAATGCAGAATTATAGTGTTTGTGAAAATAGGAGATTGTAATGGAACCACTTGATCGTCAAACCACTGATATCACCAGAATAAACTCACCCTAAAAGCCATGGAGTATGCTGCTGTGTTTTTAATTGAACACGATTTATAAACAATTGCACCATTCCTTTAACTGATAGTGATGTTAAACAGCACTCCTACAAAGATCCATTAGCAATCTTTAAAAAGAAAAAGCTCAGGGTAATGAGATTATAAATTACTAAGTTTAGAGTTCTAACAATAACAAAAAATGTTTCTTAAAGTGACAGCACAGTAAAGGATCCAGCTCTTTGCAAAACCTGCTCTCTTTCTTTCTGTATTCTGCACTTTTACACAAAGAAGGCTAATTTTAGAGGCTCTTTTGGTCTCTGCTCATGAGCAAGGAGACTTCCGTGTTTTTAAAGTTTAAAAAAAACATATTACTTTTCTTGTGCCATGCAAAACAGAAATGCCCATGATTCAAAACATAGTATCAAGATGTACCATAAAAGCTTCAAGCAAAAAATTTAACTCTTCACATTGTCAAAAACGTAAGACTACAACTATATACGCACAAGATATGCACTGAACGACCACTGCTAAGAAAATCAGGTCTGTCTTTCCTCTTAAGAGTATCTATTGCCTCAGTCTGTTACAACTGAGGTGTTAACTAGATTGTGTTACTAGTTTATCTTCAGGGAGCTAGACTTTATTGCATAGTAAGATGCAAAGGAAATGATACTTTTTGTCAAGATGTTATTACATCGTTGTTTCTTCTTGGCCTTAGGTAATGCAATCAGTTACATCAAAACCATTTGAATGAAATGCTTATCCTAGCAAAGCAGCACTTGCATATGTTAAGTAAGTGAGCCCCCACAGGATGAGAATTTTCTAAGAAAAATGTATGTTTGGTTAGTTCGTCTGAAAATAAAGATTCTGAAAATAAAAATAGATAAATGGTTTGGCTTTTCATGCCATCTAATTCTGAAGCTGACTCCAGTTTTCACTAAAGATTGCTGCACCAAGACCTAGTCATAAACCAACAACCCACTGATTAGCTTACGTGCATTCCCATTAATCAATAGGAAAATGGCTTACCTGAAAAAGGCAACTCGCTAACCTGTGATCCCTCTCTAACACCCATGCACAACGGCTCATTTGTACTGGAGAGCCGCTAAGTATCTAAGGGCTCCTGTCTGATACGGCTAAGTGTAAGTTACAGGCTGCAGGAACTGCAAGAAGATGCAGCAAAGGAATGGACTAGAAAAATGAAACTTTACAACAGCACTACCATCTGCAAGAGACTAAAACAACTAATAATCCTCTGTTGCCCTTAATCAGGTCTATGAAAGCAGAGATTCAGTTGTACGAATGGTTTAAGAGACTGCATTTCATGCAGAGTTTGCAGCACAACAAAAAACTGAGCAAACCTAAATCACACGACTGATGGATGATGAACTTGTCAGAGAGCAGATATTTAAGAAAAATGATCACTCTACCACTTCCCTCCACAACAACAACAAAAAACCCCAAACCAAAACAACAAAACAAAGCAAAACAACAAACCCAAACAAACCCCAAAACACAATGGAGACAAACTGAGCGCTTGATGCTATTTGACCATATCAGTTTGAGACGATCATCCCCTGCATGAAAGGAAGAGGGGAGTACAGGTCTTTCTAGGTTATTTCTTATTAACAGAATTTAGCCATACGCACGGCACCGTAAGGGTGGTAGTCCATGATAACTAACATACCATTGCTTTGCTACTTCCCCCTCACCCCTTTGCATTAGTTCCAACATTCAGCTAACCTCTATTTTTACTATAAGCTAATTAATGGAAGCAGCAGACAGACAAACAGCACTTCAGCTAGGAAAAAGAAGCCAGAAGAGACAAGCAACAGCGTGAGGGTACGGGAAGCTCCAGGGTCTTATGCAAAGAGACAAAGGGAGAAGAACCATCTCTACCAGCAGCAGTGAGCTGTTAACAGTTGTTTAGCCATTTCTATAAAACACCACACCTTCATGTTAAACCAGATTCTCCTTATACCAGGAAACATATTTTATTAAATGAAAGTCACAGCTGTGCAGGAAAAAGACAAAATGAAGCCTTGAGACTAAGACTCATCTAGAAAAATACTGTACATTTCAGAAGATCCGGGAGCCATAACACTGTTAACAGGAAAAGCTATTAATATAAAAATACAAGAACTGTTCCTCTTCAATTTTTCAAAAAGATGGTTCAACTGCTACTTAAAATACCAGACAACCTACATAAACATTTTCAAGTTGACAGGGACAGCCTGTTCAATAAATGATTTCAGGAATCTATGATCCCTAAGTATTCTCCATTATGAAAAAGAATTTGATTCTTGATGTAGAAACACTAGGTTTCCTCAATTTATCATTAAGACATGTGACAGTTTCCACATCTAGCTACTGTCATCGAGTGGCCAGGATTTTTTCATGGAAAACATGCACGATGATCACAAGAATGAGAATTCCAAATTCTCACTCACAGAGGAAAACTAAGAAATTTTCTTGAGATACCCATGATTAGCCATGGCTTGAACACCCCCAAAACCCTCTAGATAAAGCTGAAGAGTCTGAGTAACTAAAATCAGTTGTGCAACTTCACACAGATCTCAAACACTTCTGCTATAGATTGTCAAGAGTCTACCAGTCAGGTGAGGGGAAGGAGGAGAAAACCAGAGGACACTGTCTAGTATTTGAATGCACGTAAGACTGCAAATTTCTGATAGCGCTGGAATCAGTGACACACAGGCATATAGGACTAACCTGTGGGTAACTTAAAATACATCACGATTTGGAGAAAAATGAAAATTTACCTTCATAAGAGTTCTGATAACCACACAGACTGGAACACCTTTCAGCAAAATCCATCTGTTCTCTCGTATACTGAATGTACACGGAAAAGAAACTCCTGCTCAACCAGGTACTAACTTCATGTGAATTCACACTGCTGCAGTGGGCTCTGCTGCTAGTTCAGGGGCAGGACAGCAATAAAACTTAGTGAAGGTTATCTCACACAACTAATGTCTACATAACTGACATGGATTTTGCTACAGGGGAAACGTAATAAAAAAAAGGGTACTTTCGGCTGTACAGTGTCAACAGGCAAGGCCATCTTTCTTTAAGTTTGAACTAGCTATCTCAAAAGTAGCAGAGAAATTCAGAATACTTGGTAGGCTTAAAGTCTTCTCCCCAACAAGAGGGACATGCCTTTGAAAACATTTTTTCCCCCCTTTTTTTTTCTTTTCTTTTTATAGTTTATTTATTACCGTCACCTAATGCTTTCCATTATCAGACCATGTTCAGTGGCTTTCTGCAGCTTTCTGATTTGGTCTGAATTTTATAGGCCAGGTAGCTACCTAAAAGAGTTCTTTGAAGTTGTAGGAAAAGTGTCCAAAAACATTGCATTTAGGCTGTCGTAAATGCAAGCACAAAACCCACCACCTCCTCCTATAAATTTAGAACGTGTGGACTTTGTGTGGAACATCTTCTGGTATCCTTATAGGAGTATAGCCAAACTTGGCCCAGTTTGGAACTCCTGAAGAAAAAAAAACCCTTTAGGTTAATCATCTCCATAGTCTTTCCAGATTTTATCTGTTACGGTTTCTAAAGAATCAGATTAAGTTTTATTTGATGACTGTCACACAATCAATACTGACTAAATGTGTATACCCTACTTATACGAAGCAATTGAATACACTCCCTACAACCCACAGTTACGCATTAGTATGAGGAGTGGCATCCTTGTTATGCTCAAAAGTAACATATCTGTTTGCATACATGAGTCAAGCTTTAGCCCAGTATGGATGCCTCACCTTCTCTAAATAAGTCTTAACACAGTTGAGAGCACAGTGTTGGTAGGAGTCCAGAGGTATTGGGACAAGAGAGGAGGAGGAATGGGTCCATGATTCTGACACTGACATGTGCCAGGGCTGTCTCAGAGATTTCCCACCTAACTTTGTGCCATAAGACCACTCTTCAACCCCCTAATTAACATGGAACGATCCTGGTTCCTAGGCTCTGCACAGCTCGCTGCAGTCCAGAGATGCGCTTGAAGGAAAAATCCTGCTAAGCACACAGAGTGCAGACAGTCTTTATATAATTCCACAAAGAAACGTTGCCATGTCCAGATCACAAATTTTCAAAAAGAGAATTGGATCAATTTTGGCAGATTTTCATATAAAATTAAAACATTACAGCTCAGCCAGAGGTCATCCACTGACAAATTTCAAGTAGATGTTCCAGTTCAGAAGTGCACTACAATATTTCAAAGAAGAGACTGCCATAAAAAAAAAAAATGGCACAGACCATTATTCTGGTTTTGTTTGTGAAAACAGATAAAGAATTTTGGCTGAAAGCTTTAAACAAAATCCAACTCAAGGCAAAGAAAAGGCATAAAGTATTTCAGTTCAAAAGATTAGAGTTCAGCAAAGTTATAACCTACAATACACCATCTCTTAAAAATTTTCTAACATTTCCTATTATCTATGGAAGTAAGAGATGAAGGAAGAAGTGGGAACAATGACTCGTGTGAACTCCCATTCTCACTTATGCAGCAATGCACTTTGCTACAGAAGTTTACAGTGGTGCAACAAAATAGGAGACTTTGTCAATGATACTGAATCACAACTACTCAAATTTTCTTTTAAGAGTTTGCAAAATGATAGGTGAAAAACTAGATGCTCTCTGTGGACAACGTCACGTTCAGTCAAGTGACAAAGCAGGATGATCCAGCAAACACAAATAAAACATAATACTATCTTCTTCTCTAAAAATCCCAACTCTTTGTTTACTCACTGGTATCAGGTAACATTAACACCCTACACCATCTTGTTTTCTCCAGGAAACATTGTACAAAAGGCAAATCAGAGTGACCTTTGCAAGCCTTAGGGGTATTATGGTGAATTGGAAGACTGAACAGCCTTCATCTTGTATAGTGGTATACTCCATCCTAAGAGTACCGAGTGGAGGCAGCCATCAAGAAAGTGAAGCAACACAGACATATACAGAAGGCAATCTTCTCAAGTTATTACAGAAAATGCAGGACTTAGACCCACAGTAAGCAGGAGCTGAAGTCCACAAGGACCAGATAAGACCCCTCAGAGTCTGAAGAAGGGAAAAACCCCAACTCAACAGTAAGAAAACACTATGACCAGGAGAGGTTTTTCTTCACTCTTCTGACTCTCTTCCAAGCAGTCCTGGACATCCTATTTAACCTAAAATAATACATAAATAAAAACAGAAACAGCCATGGCCACCAACTCTTTAATTCCAGTTATCATTGCTCATCTTCCACGATGGGCAGTTTAAAGCTGTTTGAAGTATCACAAGAAGAGCACTACACGCAGCCAGCCTAAAATTGGAATACCTTTGAATGTCGCTACACTTGGTCCAAAGTTGCACCTTTGTCCAAATACTGATTATTTGTTTGGGGGACACTCCCTCAACAGATTTCCATGGTTATATGTCCTTTCTACCTGACCAGAGGGGAGAAAGATGCAAGAGCAGTGGTAACTAACAGCCCTGCCTGTTGGCACTACCCTACAGCTCAAGGATCACACACAAGTTTGGTATCACCACCACCAGCGGTTGGTGCTACTGCTGACACACTGCCAGCTTCAGCTCTGCAGACTCCACACGCGCAGAACTTGATTTCACCACCTCCTCCTCCCTCACTACATGAAACACTCCTTTGCTGCTGCTCCTCACCAAGGAGGCAGGAGCCTGTCTTCCTTCCGTGCACTCCCATGCGACAACCAAAGTAGATATTTTATCAACTTAATTCCTGCCCATATAGAATAGGTATAGGATAGGTTGCAAAGCCTTTTGAGTAGCCGTTTTCTACGCGCATTTATTTGAGCCCCAGGCTTAGCTCCCGTAAAGAGGCGTTTAACTACTTATGCTGCCTCGGATGTTGATGTACAATCACTTCCCATTAGAGCTAAATACATAGTTCAACTCCAAAATCAGTACAAAGACTGTAAAATACACGTGCAAAGCTAAATGAGTAGCAATAAAGGATCAGAAGCACTGGATTCATCTATACTGAAGTGATTTGCAAATGGTGCTGTATCAGCAGGCCTACGTAGTAAGACTTTGTAACAGAGAGGTAGCTTCATACATGACATACTTTCCCTGATTTGGCTTCCATTACTGTCCCAAATCAAAGGCCAGAATTTTTGCCAATGTAGGTGCATCTGTAACACTACCATAACCCCTGCTACACGCAGACCATGAGGGTTTCTGACAGCGCAGTTATGACAGCTATGATCAAGACTACTTTTCCACGGTAATAACAAACTCAGCTACGCTTGCCAAGCATTGCCCTCTAGATCATTCCTTATACCACTACTACGGTGTTTTTATAAAAGAAAAGTGCATACTGAGCATCAGGAAAATTTACCGTGATTAATGAAACTGCAGAACTAAAATATCCTTCAGAAGAGAGGCATCAGCTGAATACTATCACACGCTATTCAGTGATTAAAGTACGTCATCCTGCTGCCGCAGAGCACCACTGTTGCTTCCTCAGCCCCTCCAGGACACTAAAGCAACGTGCGTGAACTAGCAAACCAGAATAGAAGAAATTCTGCTAGGCAAGTTATCCACGGTGTCAGCATATTCCTAAATCAACAGCTGTTAACTTACTGTCCTCTCTGAATTCAGAGTAACTTGAAAAGACGACAGGGTACCATGCTTTAAAGACAACCACCTCATCTTAGAGCCAGTAGGCTTTAAAAATGCTTTGTTTTTATGAGTAAAAATCAGAAAACTTCCATAAAATTGCTCTCTTTTACAAGTACGATGTACCCCCAATAACTTTCTCACTAAATTAAATCAGTTTTATACTTCCTTGAGCAAGAGTTTACAGTAGACCTACAAATTACCTAGACAACAGAGTTTTGAAAACCTTACTAGCACCTACTCCTATGTTTGCCTTTGGCAGAAAAAAGTTTTTGACTCATTTTTATGTTCAATTAATCCACAGTCACATTCTTCATAGAAAGACTGCTGGAAAAACTCAACTTGCTGGAAACAGTAACTATAATTACTGACCCTCTTCAAGTCAGCCAAAATTAAATTGCAAAGTAGATTTTTTTGGCATTAGAGCTATAATATAATGGTACAAAGAAAAGCAAGTCTGTGAGTAACAGAAGAAATGAAGTCCAACATTTGTGAGAACTCAGAAAATGAGATACAAGCAGTGAGTTTACAGGAAAAAATTGAGAACGGTCCCTGAACAAGACTAACCTCTTTCTAGACTTCCACTGTATAACAAAAAGGGCAAAGCTATTTCTTTGCACGTCTTTGCTGTATGAAACTTTTGTCAAACAAAGCATTAATATTAAAAAAGGGAAATAATTTTATCAAATTTCATAGCAGTGAAAAAATTGTAAACCAGAGCTGTATGCCATTTTATCTCCGTATATAACAATATTCTCTTTTCTCCACAATTTTCAGGTTTGCTTTACTTACTGCTCTCTGGAATTACAAGGAAAGGAGAAAAATATATCTTAGTGCCTCTGTATTTCTCAGGAAAAAGAAAATGCCATTGCAGGTGTCCCATTAAGAAACATGTGTGAAATTATACATGTCCCTGTCAATGAAACTGGCAAATCAAGATTCTTTTCACTTATTACAGTTTTTGAAGCAAGTACAGGGATGATGTATTTCTCAACCATGCACAGATACACTATTAGTATGCCATGTCAACTTTACTAGCATTGAGATGATTGGTTTATCATGGTACAAAACTGGTTCATCTCTCACATTTGACTAAAATTAAAAAAATATTACAGAATTCATGAGCTACCTAGATCTTCTGCCGTCTTTGTTTCTACTGCTATACAGTCAAAAGGGAATTATTTGTATAACTGAAACAAAAAGTGATTTCATAACATGGTAATTTTTGAGCCTATAAACAAGAACTTACAGGACTAAGATCAAAGTAATTTACATTTCAAGAACCATTTATAAAATAGGTATAACTGCAAATCCTCCACAGGGAGAGCATTTGTTTTCTACCCAAATAAACCAACTGTATTGCTGAAAACAAGGCTGCAAAGTTCCTCTGGAGCTCACCACCAACGATCAAGTCCAAATGTCAGTTCAAAATAGATAACCTCAAAAAGACAACCGATGACACATTACTATGCTTTTTCCATTCTTAAAATCCTGATCAAAACTAATTGCAAAAAAAAAAAACCAACCCACAAACAAACAACCCAACAACAGCATTCACCAAAAAAAATACAACAGCGATGAATAGATCTGTGGAAGGGACAAACCAAGCAATGCACAAAAGCAGGGAGATTTCAAACTTTCAGACCACTTAAGAGTTAGCTCCTAGAAGCTGGCTTCCAGACCTAGCCCTGGAAGCAAATATAAGTTCAATCAACAAAAAGTTTTGCCTGAATTATATACATTTCTATGGTCTACAGCAGTACAACATGGTTTTCCAAAACCACATGCCATACTAAATCTAAGTCCAAACCTTAATCTAAAATACAAGATGATGACTACTACTTTTTCAGACACAAATTACTCTACTGGCCTGGACCTTGAGGCCCCTAACCTCATTTATTTTGTTCACAACTGTTAGACAAACATCAAACCAAAAAACTTGTTCAATGCAGTGATCATCAGTCATCCACATAAGCAACTCTGAGTTATAGACGAGTGTAATTACTTGATAGTTTTGAATTTTAGTCACATTTCTGACAAAAACACTGAAAATCCTTTAACAGATGCTTCACTCCCAATGGGGTTTGAGAGAACAAAACCATGTCACATGCATAGAAGGACTAACAGTTCTTCCGACAAAAATGCTAAATCCTCTAACAGATGCTTCAGACCCCAAGGAATTTGAGAGAACAAAACCGTATCATCTGCACATGAGAACTGACACTGGTCAACCCAGACTCTTGAGGCAGAGCAGTTTTCTCACTTCTTATGGCACAACTGTATCAGCATTATAAAAATTAAAACTTCTGACAGATTCCCAGGTCTTCTCTTTTTAGTTCCCAGTAAAGGGAAACATCAGTAGTTCAATCTGAAAGAGTCCTTGTATTTATTCAAGTAAGTTTTGTTAAAACACAATTCAATGGGCAACAAAATTACCTCTAGAATACAGACTACCAAGGGGATTTACTGAACTTGCAAACGTTTTAATTGAGACATGAAAGCATCATAGGAGACCATAAGAGAAGTTATTTTGTAATTGTCATACTGGAAGGCTAATTGCTAAGTTATCTTTATAATAAAGAACAAAGAAGAATTTTCATCCTCAAAGTGAATAGGAATTAGAAACTTGGTATTCCTGCAATTTTACCAGTGCACAATAAACACAGAGTAAATCTAGATTTTCTCCAAAAGTCCATTTCAAACATTCTCTTCTAAAGATAACGAAGTCATCAAAAGAAACCAACAATCATAATGTCATAATCCAAGACAGGACAGAATTTTGTTAACTGCCAAACCAGGCCATAAGCATGTCAGCAAATACTAACAGGCAGACAATGGACTCCTGAAATACAGTAATGGGATATAACATAAGAATAGCCCAGACCATTGAAGGGTACACCTACTAAAAAAATCTGTCCGGCCAATACATGCCGCCCAGCAAAGAATACAAGAACAGGTGAATGATTTAATACATCCCTGATATTCTCTCCCAGAGTCAGTACTTTGCAGTTCAGGGCCTTAAACCCAGACGTAGTACCTTTGCATTCTCCAAGATTATATTAACAGAAATTTTAATGTCACAATCCTAATCTAATTACATATAATTTGTCTTCTATCTGTAAGAGCCAGAGGTTCTGTTGTCCAATTTCTTGATTCCATAAACCAGGCATCCAGATCTTAAGGACAACAATTATAAGGAACTTCTTCAGTAGAGAAACCACATATATTTTTGAAGATAAAGCCGGTCCGATACCAAAACTTTAAATCCCATTTACATCGAAATCTACCCAGCTATGACAATCTGCATTAAGGTCTTGACTTACTATTAATAAACAAATAAATAAAAATAAAGCAAAATCAAAGCAGATCATGTTTATTGCCAAGATTTTAAAGAAGGCCAAACGTCCAAATGAGTTAAGCCACTGGCAAGAACTTGCAGAAACACCCAGTGAGATCTCGACAGCAGAGACTTTGCTCGCTGGATTCAAGAGAGCTTTCTTACATTAAGGATGTGGCTAGATGAGACAGACTTAAGAGAGAACAAGTCACTGCAGTCGGAAGGGATGGCACACCACCATCGCCCCTCTGCACCCCCTCGCCCCATCACACACTCCAGCTCGCTCTCTTAGGCTAACGCCAGCACTCAGACTTGGTCTCCCTGGCAAGTTGATATTCCTCAACCAGCCATTACCAACTAACCCAGAAAAGAAAGGAGAACATCATGGATTAAATGAACTGGTTGAATAAAAATTGAGAAACTGTGTCAGAGAATCTGGGGACTTGAAGTGCGTAACAATGCAGGTACAATTTAGGGCAGGTCAGACAGCAGCTTTATTAACTACGATCACCGTGAGAGAACATCGACAGCATCTCTCCTGGTTCCCTGCCAAGTGATTGCAGAACCTCAACCTATATATTATTTCAGAAGAAGGAAAAAGGCAAGGAAAAACAATCATTTCAATGCTAATTTATTAGCATCCCTGGGAGGGATGGACTCCTTAAGTCCCTTGCTAAACAACCACAGTTCTAAGGAGGAAACATGCAGTAAATAACATGACAATATGGAGAGATGTCTCTTGGTGGAGCCTACAGGAGTGGCACACCCGGTATTTTCCTAGCTCAGAAGTGGGGAGGTGGAAACAATCACAAACTGCTAGCTTTTAGTTGAAAGGACTGTTCTTTTAGTGAAGATAACCTCTTCACCAGACCTCTCAATCTTAAGTATTAATACTTTTACTACCAGAACTTAAAAATACAGTTATCACAGAGCTCAAAAAATACAGTTATTTTTCTCTTCCAAGCCATGAGTAAGACCAATGAATGAGAGAGGACATCGAATAAGTCCAAAATACTGCAAGACACAAGTGAATAGAAGTTGTAACTTACTGAGCAAATTTTAAATAGAAAAATGTATTTTTATAAAATTGTTGGTTTAACTACTTATCCAGCACATCTGAAGTAATAAACTACAAACCAATTAAAAAAATGCTATTTATATATTTAATTGAATTCCACTTTCTATCCAAGTGAGGCTTAACATATGCTTAGAAAAAAGTATGTAATTCACCATTCCCCAACAGAAATGTGAAAATTAAAGATCTAAGAAAACAAAGCATGAACTAAGCAGTGTAAGTGTTTAAGCAAATCTATCACACAAAGATTCCAGTCAACTGAAGATTAAAGATAATTTGCAGTCTAAAATTAATTCTCTTTATCCGTATGCTACTTCAAAAGAATAAGAGACCTCTTATTGCACTAGTGGAATGATTAAAATACTTCCTTCTTCACAGAGACCAAATGTAAAAGCTCTCCAAAACCAAAGTTTAGTATCGGGTACTTTTTCCATAAGTGAGTCGGTCAATAAATCAGGCTCTAATGCACAGGCCTTACTGCAAAACCAAAAACTTAAGGTACAGAGGCAGAGTATATAGTTAGGTATAAAAGCAGATGGAATTCAAGGCATCAGAAGCTAGAGACCTCTTGGAGATGGAATTCCAGTGTTCAAGTTCTTTTCAAGAAATAGGCCGCTTGCAGGTCTGCCTATTAAGCACATTCACCCGTAGCTAGCCAAGTTCCATGAAGAAAATTAAGTCAAACTGGCATAAGCAACCACTACAACCTAAGTTTTTATTATTAAAGGCCAAGTATTCCAAGATATTATCTCAATCAGTTTTTATCAAAATCTTGATCAAGCCTAATTCATTCAACTCCAGTCCTTAAGTCTCTAGTAGCCTAATGGAAATATGCAAAAGGTGATAAGTGCCAGACCTTTTAATCACAGAATTACAATTCTTAATCCTATGATTGACATTCGGGCCTTAAGCAATGAGGCCCAAACGATTTCATCTGGGAGCCAGGTTGACTGTTGAATTACTATCAGAATTCATTCTGCTGAGGAGGAACAAAAATGTTATCAGATTTAATATTGCAGAAAAACTATTTTTGATTGCTTCTACTGTACTTAAATTTTTAAGCAATCTTTCAAATTTCACCTCTGTCAATAGACTCCAATCAGAAATCACTTCCAAACACTGTAAAAAGCTTCTTCCTGCCTGTAAGAAACTGGTGCTCACCACAAGTATTGTGGTACATATTGCAATACAACAACATTCTAAGAATGCTCCATGCATCTTCAACAAGAGTAAGAACATTTATTTTAAAAAACTTGAGTTTACAAAGAGATGTTATGCACTGCATTGAAATTTTTCTTATTCTGCCGCAGCAAAAAGAAAAGAAAAGCGAATTCCTGACCTCTTTGATTCTTCAACTACTGTAGAGACCCAAACTTCCACGAGAAAGGACTACGGGTTTAAATACTTCAGCTGATAACATAGTACATAATGAAGCAGTATCCAGCTAGCCAAGAACACACCATATATGGCTACATAAAGAAAATACTTTAGAGTCCTCAAGAAGTATTACTTATCTGGACAGCCTCCATCTCCCCCTCCTTCTTATCCCAATCTTTCAAAGATAGGCTTTAAACGTTTTGCAGCTGTCCAACACTAAGGCTGAAGAATTCAACAACCACGGCTGTGTAACAGCACAGGGTGAAAAGCAACGACCACACTATCCAGGAATTCAGGACCAGTTACAGATCCAGAAGAGGTTCCTGATCGCAAAGCTCTTCAACAAAGTCTGGATAAGGTCCCAAGAGCAGATAGACCTGTAAAATTATTCTTTCTTCCTTTCAGATAATTCTTCTAAGGCGTTTCCACCATATAAACTAGCGCAGACTATGCATAACTACATTGAGTTTTAGCCAACCTCTCTCTCAGCCAAAAATATCAACCACCACCACTGCACACATTTTCTTACCGAGATTTTCAGAAGGTCTGCATAATCTTATAACCATGAAGTTAGTGAGCCATTTCATATTTCCTGAAACTAAACTGCACATTAGATGATTCACCAATTAGTGTATTCATGAAGCTTTAAAAAGCAATCAAAATTTCGTTTTTGTTGAAAAATTTAACAGAGATGTCCAGCTGCATGCATGGAGAGAGCATGTGGGCTTTTCTCCTTTATTTAACTTAACTAACAGCTACGTTAGCTGGTGAAAAATATTCAGTGTGTCAGAGTTAATTTATAGAGCTGACAAAGTATACGGGCTCCAGAAGGTATAGCATACATTTACTAAACTTTAAATACAATATTTTAACTAGATATAGCTCAAAGATTAAAATAAGCTGTCCAACAACCAAGCCACACAAATATGTATCATTTCAGGGCACTTCTTATTTAATGGAGCAATGGCATGTTTGTTTCAAACTACTGCATGGGTTAACAGTATCACAAAAGTTGATAATCCTTCTGACCCCAAATCCCACAAATCAAAGCGCGTTTTTTTCAACTAGGTAGAAGACAGCAGGCATCTCAAAACAGCGCAGGCCACGACCACATGGAGGGGAGGCACTGCCTATTGCTCAACACAATCAAGCCTTGTGGCCTAAATGAAGCCTCTAGGCATAAATACCACTACATAACACTAAGTGCTAATTTCCCCTTAAGGTTGAAGAAGCTACCAAGCATAGCTCTTGGGGAAACAAGAGGCAAGGAAACCTGCCTAAAATAAACAGCTACTCGAGAATTACTTAACTAGCCAGCCTATTCCAATATTTTGGAATAGGAATCAATATTTTAGGAGTTTATGGTAAAGCCTTTACATCAACATTTCTTTCTTCCATTCTACAAAGTCAGGAACGCACATTTTTTGTGAAGAAAAAGGTATCCTGTTTAGATTTTACATTTGTTTTCACGATTTGTAGCATCATCACTTTAACTAAATCTTAAGAATAGATAAACCTACTGTATGAAAGTCACATGGAATCATCTGAATCCTATGAAGTATCTACCAAAAACGGAGCTATTTAGCAACAGGCCATCACAGGACAAGGTGGTTTACAACTATTAAGGGCAATCATCACTATCCTTTGATTAGACTAAAATACACCTCTTAGTTAACTTTAAACATAATGAATGAGACCAGAAAAATGCATGTTATACCATCTTGGGTTATTAGCCGAGCAGGGAAACATGTGAATTGCTACATCAAATTCAATGAACAGTCATTTCTCTAGAACCTCGCCTCAGAGCGACAGGTTTCACATGTTTCAAAGAAGATTAAAAAAACCCTTTCTAATAGAACACAGTTGATTTCTAATCCTTTCCATCTGCTCGCTCTTTCTTGCATGTACCTGCCACCATTAGAAGACCAATAGAAGAGAAATTCTAGATATTCCCCCAAGGACTAACCCAGCCATTTTTCCAATGCTCTCATACATATGAAGTCATGTCAAGCTATTGCATGCTACCCAGCTGTCTAAATTCACTAGTTGGTTGTATTGCTAATGCAATTCTGAAACCAGAGTACATGCAAGACGTTTAGACCAACTGGAAAACCAGAACAGATTTCAGCAGCTCAGTCCATCAGGTCTCAAGATTGTTTTGCTTTCTCCTTTTTTGTAGCCTGCTTTGGACTGACAAAGACTGCACCCTAGAAGTACAGCTAATTCACTCTGCCATATTTACTAATGTACAAAACCCACCAAAAGACAGAATTAAATCTGTTCTGACAGAGAACCTATTGCTAAGACTATTGCTTTCATACCAGGTCCACTTGAATATCTTGGTTTACAGATTGACAAATGAAAGAATTCAGAGGTTAACTTGAGAACTTGCCCTTCTTTCAGTATCTCACTGTAGCAACCTCATCAACTGAGGATATTCAAGGTAACAGGGGTTATGTTGAGACTGAGGGCTGCATGACATCTTCAGCAGGAAGCCTTTACTAACACAAACCTGCACAACACCAGATCTTGAGATGTGTGAATCACACCTTAAGATTTCTATGGATATAACACAATTTAACTACAGACCTGCCCTGACGTCGTCCGTGTAGACAGTGGCCCATGAGAGATTTGAACTCAGAAGAAAAGTTATGAGATCTAAGTGAACAACACAAACAGCATTTGGGGGCTATGATGTACTCCATGGTCACTACCTAGTGACACAACCCCAACTTCCCTTCCTGAAATGGATTCATGAAAGGACATTCCATCCTCTTCAATAATTCATTGGACTCAAACTTCTAGCGCCCGTAAATTGCCATCTCAACATTGCATTAATACACTTCGTGGGGAAGAATGGGACTAAAAAGTCTACAAGGAATGGGACTAAAGAGTATTGTATCTTGGAGTAACATCCCTAAACTGAAATTAACCAGGTTTACATGAAAGGAAATTAGGAATTACACCCTCATTGTATAATCCCATAATAAAAATAAAAGCACTTCTAGATGCTGATTCTGTAAAGTTCACACTAAAGGGTCCAGCAACTGAACAATCTCCTTCCAGTATTGGCTCCAAACTCATAAGATATTAACAAAATTATTAAAGCAAAACTACTCTAAAGCTACATTTTAAATGGTAATGCACTTAAAACCTGGTAAAATATTTACTATGGTACTTGTACAGCCACAGAAGGGTCTTTTTTGCCATTCAGCCAGAAGACAAAAAAAAAGAAAAAAGTGCCCTAAAATGCAATTACTCACCTCTAACAGAATTTTAAATTTAAAAAACAATTACACAAATGATGTTAAGATACAGTAAAAAGACAAGAAAACAGAACACTCAAATGTATTTGAAGCATTTAGATAGCCATGAAAGTGCACTTTAGTCCTCTGCACAATGTTTTAAAGCTAGGATAAAACCTCTCAAGATTTTCACTCTTTGGTATCCGCTGCACATACTTAGTTCACCTGTCTTCTGAAGGAGGCAGACCAAATTAAAATGATATCCAGTCAGCTTCCATGCAAATTTATTGAACACATTTATTTTTAAACAAGGTTATATAAGTGCAAGCTTTAGTAGTACTTTCCATTCATATCTTCTCCCCACAAATAGTTCACTTGGGCCACGTCTGTCCCCAAAATATTTTCTTGTTACAGGAGCATACTGCACCAACAAAAGCAGTCCTGAAGTTGTGGCAATCTATGTGAGAAAAGCCATACCTTTACCAAATTCACAAACTATACTGGAATTGGCTTCAGTGGAAGGGTGCTGTCTTTGCCATAAGAGGGTTTGTGCGGCACGGTCAGGTATCACACCTAACATGATGGGGTATTGTAACCCATAGGATGATTAGCCTACAATTTACAGCTGACAATCATAGAAACATTGCAGAAAACTTCAACAAGCTTTAGAGGAGAAAAAAAAAATGAGAGAGAGAAGCATTCCGTAGGTGTTCAGGGAGCGGAAGCATAACTACTGTACATGCTGTCGTTCATAAGAACACACGACACACAAACCTGATAAAACAAACATATCAGAGACAGAAGGGTGTTCCACGGGATTAAGCTATTGCGATTCAGTGCAAGTATTGAATTACAAAGTTAACAGCAGCAGAAATCACGCGATTTACTGCTTCTACAATTCCAAGAAACCATTCATAACTTTGAGCGAGACACGTACGAAGCCGACTCCCAAACTTTGGTGAGCGCTCAGGCGAGAAGCGGCCTGCGCCCCCCGCACCGCCCTCCGCGGCGGGGTTAACAGCAGGCTGCGCCCCGAGGGCTCTTTAATGGCACTCTGCAAGGCTGGCTTCCGTACGGACAGACACGCGAGCCAACTCACCTACAGCGGACCGCCGACACCAACCCCCCCGCTCCCGCACCAGCTTCCCAAATTAACCGGGAAGCCCCCAGAGCCGCCCGGGGCTGCCGGCACCCCACACGCAAGGCCCGGCGGGGGCGGGTTTAACCCCCCGGCCCCCTCCCCGGCCTTCGCTGCCAACGCCAGCCCCGGGTCCCCCCGTTTCCCTCAGGAGGGCGGCCGGCCCCGAGCGGAGCCGCCCCCC